>JAXDDX010000038.1:2247500-2412500 GCA_034670405.1 Hoplostethus atlanticus | reverse complement strand
ACAGCATGCGGGGAATGAGACAGACAAACACACACAAACACACACAACACACAAACGCTTTGTACGTACAAATGTATTGATGCACATGCTCACAAACTATAGACAGTTTCAATGACACACACAAGCCCACTCAGGGCCTGCTGGCTAGCGGATTGAGAGGGATTTGTTGGGCGGCACGCGACTGTGTCATGGCAGCGCCTCCACCCCCTGTCAGCTGTGTTTGTGCAGCGACAGGATGGGGGGGAGAGGGGGGCGGGGGATACGGAAGGGGAGGGGGGTCTACAGGGAAAGAGAGGTTCTGCATAAAAGAGAACCAAAAAAGAGCAAGTAAATCTTCTCAATAGGGAAGAGGGCTAGAAAGAGAAAAGAGGGGGCACGGGTGAAAGTTGAAACGATGACTTTTTCTTTTGTGCAGGTGTCTTTGTGTGCACACGTGTGTAAAAGAGAGAGCAATAGAGCGGGTTGGGGGGAAGGGGGAGGGTGAACGACACAGGCAGACTTAATGGCATTAACCAAATAAGTGCAGATCCGCTTTCTCTCCTTGTTCAACTTTCTGATCATTTACATGTGCCCTTTAGCGCCTGCAGTGTCTGTGTGTGAAAGAGAGAGAGAGAGAGAGAGAGAGAGAGAGAGAGAGAGAGAGAGAGAGGGAGATGCATCGTTTGTAGACTTACACGGCATTAATTATCACATTTTGTCAGAAAACATTTATTTGGGCTTTTTCTGCAAGAATTGCATGCCCATTAATATGAGAGACAGACCTCCACCAATATGTCTTCTCATCCATGACACGCCTCATGTCTAAATTACTTAATTCTCAAAGCATTAAATCATATTCTTCTCCCAGCTTAGACCTAGTTTGATGAGAGTTACTCATTTGGGATTGCATTTAATACATAGCATGGCAGGCGGCAGGTGCTGTATGTCAAACATGATCGAATAAGGCTGTACTTCATGTCTCTGATCTACCTCATGAACCTCACAAAAGTCACATAGACACACAAGTGGGAGCAGAGAAGAAACTGAACCATTACCCAAATTAAAACCAAAACAAGACAAATAAACCTGCTAGCGAGGATTCTCAGTACATCTAAAACTAAATGAAGGTGAATGTTTTATTGTAGAGCTATAAAACCTGATTTATGTAGAGGCTATAAACCTAATCCACCATCAGAGGCATGAGTGTGGTCTGAGACTCTTCAAAGCAAATTCAACAGTAGTTAATAACGTGTATGTTTAAATCTGTAATATACATCAGGTATTTCCAACCACAATGTAATTGGTCCAGGCATGCTGATCATTCTCAAAACATACGGCTAGCTGTGCGTAGCCATCTCCTGCGGTACGAAAGCTAAAGCTACTTAGCGAAGCTGTTTTCTCATGTTTCAGGTCAGAAACTCTGCAGTTTCTATTCTTATGTATGTATACTTCTTTGATGAAAATGTTCAGGCAGTACACATGCATTGTAGAAAACCTTAACCTACTCTTAAAGCTTACAGGTAAAGAGGACTAGCTGTGTCTATTTCCTGGCCTCATACTCATTTGCCTCTAACAGACAGGCTTGTCCAAAGCAAGATTTGCATTGACAAATGATCTGGAAAAAACACATCGTCATGTGAGACCTCTTTGTTTCAAGAGGAGTGAGTGCAGATTAATGAACACAAAAAACATTGCACTCCTAAATGAAAGCAGCTAGAAAACAACCTCAACAGTAAAGGTGATGCAATCGCTCCAGTAGAGTATCTTCATAAATACATGGGTGTATGTTTATATGTGATATCATTTATTTAAAACAAGATTTCACTTTCTCTTTTTAAGATTATTTTTGTGGTATTTGTGCCTTTTTTGAGACTACACAGAAAGAAAGAAAGAAAGAAAGAAAGAAAGAAAGGAAAACCTCACAACATCCCTATCACGTACAGCTCACAAGACAAGCTATGGAATGCCCCCAAAAATCAGCCCTCAAACTAATGAAAAGGCAGGGAGTTGGTGACAAATACATACGTAATGTTTGCAACATGCGATTATTTGATGATCAGTGTTCAAGAGGGCTGTAAATATGAGGGGATAAAAGAGGAGGAGAGCGATCTCTGGTTTTCATTTCCAGTCCATGGACATTAACGCTTCATTAGCAGGCAGCATGTGCTAAATATTATTCTGACTCCGATGGCTATCACACTCCTATGTAATGAGATACAGGCCCTCTGAACACACACATCTTAGACGTTTTCTCTTCCCCATTGACACCTCCTGACCTGCCATTTACCCTTGTGAAAGTGTGTGTGGGTGTATGGGTGTGCACACATGCATGCATATACAGTACATGTGTAATAGTTGTAATGCAAACACAAGAGAAGTGGAAGTAGAAATAGACAGAGAGAAGAAAAAAGAGTGAAAGAGGGGGAGAGAAAGATACCAATCCCTAAACTCTAATCCATATCATAGGCTACTACCTCTCCCTCCCTCCTATACCCAGATCTCATTTCAGTTCCAGGACTTTAGGACCTCACTCTTCACTCCCATATCTCCCTCTGGCCGATTTAGAGAATTATTCAAATTAAGGAGAAACTTTTTGCGATAAAGAGCCTCAGATGTTCTTTAAAGGACCTTTGAAGGTTGCAGATGGAAAAGGGATTCCTCTAGAGTCATTACCTCATTAAGAATGATAATTGAGATCTGGATGTATTTGATATACTCCATTAAACTAAAGGTCTGGTATGGTTACTGAGGGAGAGAATAGTCAAGTTCTGGGCAAAGGAAACCACCGTGCAAAACTGGAAACCCTAATGAGTATTTTAAGTGATTTGTCATTGAGTTTGGTTCAACTCTGCAGCAACAATACAATATAGGCCCACAACATTAAGAAGACATAGAGCATGTAAACAAAAAGACAGCACTTGGTCTGGTGTGTAGGTCATGAATTATTATTAAAAATAATTCTTCCTTATAATGTATCCGGCTCACTGAGAATGAGGGGGAAAAAAATATTTTATTTTGAATTCTGTACAAAAGCCCTAATATTTCGCAGCAAAATGACACTTGAAAGTTTATGATTTTTAATAGATAGTGACAGAGATGTAGGTGCTCACAACAGTGAGCAAAGCTTGCATGCACATTACACATTTTGTGCTCATTCTGCATCAGACAAAACATATCAGACTTTTGGAAAGAAGATGACGTAAGCAACTCCACATTTTAGGAGTGAAGATTTCCAAGCTTCAAGATTCAGTGTTTTAAGTGTACATAGTGGACCGAGTGGATAGGAAGAAAAACTTTGAGCCAGTTACCCAGATACTCATCAGGAAAGAAACCACAACACCAAAGATGAGGTCGGGGGACAAAAATAAAGACTGGTGGTGAATCTAAGGCAAAATTGAGAATTTGCAGGAGTTGGAGAAATAGAAAACGAGGAGTGTTAGTGTTCTCTGTGACTGCATGGGATCCTCTAAAACTATTAACCATGTCTCTTCTCCCCATTTTCCTCTCTTCTGTATCTTCGTCCTTTTCAGAGAAGGAAAGGAGTAAAACGGCTGATGCACTGTTAAAAATCTATTATACACCTCTGTCGCTGTGTCTTTACTGCAACACACACACACACACACACACACACACACACACACACGCCACATCATTCACTTGGCTAACCATTCTAGATTACTACTACCCCCTAGAGGTTTACAGTTTACTACAGGCAAAGAAAACTATGAAAAATGAAACCATGAAATGCTGAATTTAACTTTTGCAAATACTCATTTTTCATATATTATATATATTCAGATTTTTTTTCTAAACAAAAAGGCATGAAGATGCTGACCATTTAGCTGACCGTGATTTTAGAACAGAAAAATGAAAAATGTGTGTGCTGTGATTTCAAGTCAGAATTTTACTGTATACAGAACATATACAGCGGTGAATTATATACTGAGATAGTCATCATTGCACTTGAAGAGTTATCTGTGTTACATTTGGCTCTGCTAGTATCAGGTTGAAACACGTACCATACTAGTTCATGCAAGACAGCAACTTGAAATTCAAGCAGTTATTAACAAACTAATTCAGCCAGTACAGCTCTGGTCGATTGGGAACCAGGATGTACTTATATCATCACACTCATCCAAAACCCAGCGACAAAAATAATATATCTTAAAAGTCCAATGTAACACATTTGGGATGTATACAGAATAAAAACAACATATTTATTTGTTAAAAGCCATATTCAGTTTCCAGTCCCACACCATAATTCACCTACTGACTGTCACAATATATTACATTCAAATAAAGTGAATGCCAAGTGGGGAGGTTTATGGATGGAGAGGACAGGAGAGAGGGTGAGCAGCGTGATGGAAAAAGGATGAGGGTCAGGATATAACGTTGAGTGTTATCAGTGTGTCGGGGGTGAACCCCGGTATCAAAGTGTTATCAGGCTATTTATGCTCCATTACAGTACTGCGTTATGACCTCTCAGTCAGAGCTGGGCTCGGAGATAAAGGCCAATCAGAGCTCAGAGCGGCTGATAAAAGCCAATCAGAGAGGTACAAAGTGATAAGGAGCAGACCTGGCCCTGCAGGTGATGAGGTCTGGCTGGCCCTACACCCACGCAAACCACATGCAAATACAGACCAGACAACACACACACACACACACACACACACACACACACACACACCAAGAGAATATCTTAGCATACAAATGTACACACAGTTTTGTTACTGTGTACAGAAAGAAGCTGAAGTTTGGCCTTTCTATCTCTAAAACTAAGATAGGCTAGTTTATTTATAAAGTTGAACTTTGGTTATCTTAATCCCATGAAGAAAAAAAATGCATAGAGAAATACATATATTTTTACATTAAAATCATGTTTTTATATTAAAATTATCTTTACCAAAGCTTATTCAAAACATCAAACATGCAAAAAAAAGTTTTGCAGTTGAATTTATCAACAAGGAAATTACAACAATTCCCACTGAATGTTACTTTTAAGCTGTATTCTGTTTCTTTTACAGCTTAGCACTGTTTGCACAATGTACGGAAATGACTACACTTACTACTGTCACTATCTAGTCCATCCTATTTATCATATCGGTGTTTTCACAATCTTGCACTACTATAATCTTTCCACAAGTCTTTGTAGACTACGTCACTTCAGTCTCTCTCTCTCACACAAACACACACAAATACACACACACACACACACACACACACACACACACACACACACACACACGGTTATTGCTGTAGTTTGTACTTATCAAATCAAAGTTTATTACAGCAGGGCAGTAATCGTTGCAGGCAATGAAATGCTTGTTCTACATGTCCTGGACTGGAAGTGTGAGTGGGCAGAACTTTAGATGCTGAGTGCTTTTTGAACATCATCATCATACTATGATTATGAGGTAATCTAAACCGATAGCTTATAAACTTTTGATGCAATTGAATTCAAACAGATGTGCAATTTAGTAGCAGAGAGTGTTGAATCTGAAATTCTACTAATGAAACACATCAGGTGAGATTCAACAGAAGATGGTGAAGGTTGTTTTATCTTTGGGACAGAGTTGGGATGAAACATGGCTCCCCCTCCAACGTTACTTTGTTACACTTATTTTTCCTTGGAAAGCTGTTAGACTAACTTCTTAAAGTATCCCATATCCCCCCAATCCAATATCATTCCAAATTTAGGCCAGCATCACTCAGAATTCACCTCAAATACGTAAATAAAAACAAATGGCAAGCAAAATAGACATCAACCATTATCAAGGCTGGTCCGCTGCCAGGCTGGTTATTAATGATATCATGGCCCAGAGAGATGTGCCCTGTTTACAATAATTCACACAGCTCTCTATAGGCTAACCACAGACCTGACAATGCACAGTAAGCCCCCCTTCACCAAAGAATCTGATTTTCTTTTTGAATATTTGAAGGAGGGAGAAGAAATGGGGGTGGGGTTGGAGGGTGACAACAGGGTGGGGGTGGAGGAATGAGATTGAGATTGAAAGAACTTCAAAATGTCCTTTGAGGAAAATGAGAGCTTGGCCAGAGAGAGATCACAGGCTGCAATTACAACAGTGTGCTGCAGCGATGGAGGCGATAGCACTAGCACTGGGGCTAACAGACTGCTGGCACTCTGAACCTCAGCTCCCCGTCTCCCTCCTCATCAAGCCCAAGCCAGCGGAATAGAAGTCTTCTTTCAAAGGGGTCTTCCACAGGTCAACCAAAGGTCATGTACAGGAAGGAGTTGGGGAGTGCACGACACAATCAGAACTTCTCATCTAATGGTGAGCCTTTTACAGTTTTTGGTCTTTTTTTCTTTTCCAATTTTTTGGGATATTTCTGTATTTTCTGTGGCAGAGACTCTTTGGAGGAGGTTTTTCATGCAGGCATGTACTGTAAGTCACCCCTGGTAAAAGAAAACGTTGCTGTGCTACATCTGGGTTGCTTTAAAATGCAGTCAAAGTGGATATCAGTAAAATCAACTATTTCAGAGAGCAGGTTTTCTTGAACACTGTAAAACTGCTCTGGAAAACCAACATCTGCTTTCTTTGGATGTAGTGTGGATTCGTATTCTGGTCTTCAGGCAGCAAAATAGCCAACACTGAATAAGCACAAAATACAGTATGTTCTAATACTGGTAACTCACCCCACAGCTGAACAGATATTGTATAGGCCTGCATGTGCACATACCCAACCATGCACATACACACCCACATACACATGCAAACACACACATACACGCACACACACTCACAATTCACCTTCCACTCACCCCTCTTCCCTGGGTGGGAGTCCATTTCCGTCTCCTGATACATAAATAAATAAAGGGGTCTAGTGCCCCAGGACTGAGATGGACGAGAGAAAGAAGAGAGAGTGTTAAAGCGAGGGAGAGAGAATAGAATGATGGTGGACAGAGGAAGGAGAGAAGAGGAGGGGGCAGTAATTGTTTCCCAGCCCAGGGAAGTTCAGTCCCGATGCGGCCTAGCCCTCTCTCCCTGCGGAGTCCACCAGACATGAGAGGGAGGCCTCAATCAAACACATGAGCCACAGAACATGACCTGGCAAGTTCAGCAGGAAAAGAGGGGAGGAGGTGAGAGTTAGTGTGAATTGATTGAATTATGCTTTGCTGAAAACACCATGTGTGGGACTGCAACTGCAGAGTAACAGGGCTGACGGTGTGTGTGGTAATAACGACTTTATTGGCTGATTAACATTGTTAACATTGTTGTACAACTACCATCCATACCATACAAGTACAATACCTTTATCATTACAAGCCATTTACGCACGCGCATGTGTTTGTGTGTGTGTGTTTGCGTTGGAAATAGAGAATTTAGAAGGAGGAATAAGGTTAATTGAGTTTGGTTTGTTTGGAGCCAATCTATATGCCGGGTGAGAGAAAAAAAAGTTATGCCTATGGGGGGTAGAAGGAGAGAGAGAAGAGAGAGAGAGGAAGAGAGATTTTGAGTAAATATGTGTTCATTTGTCTTCTAGGGATCATATATCCCTTCTCTCTCTCTCTCCCCCCTACCTTTCCCATAGAGGAGAATAATAGCTCAAAGCACCAAAAATAATTAAGCTTCCAAATTTATTCATCTAATTTAAAATGGCCATCCGCACAGAAGCATTGTAAATGGGAGAAAGGGGTTTCATTACACTAATTCTTGCTGTAAGTGTTGTTTACTGTAGTACCTTTGGCATAGTCCTATCAGTCTAGGCAACAGAAACAAACTTCACCTGCCAATCATAAGCATCCCATCAGCTATACTAATATCTCAGAGGACACAGGGTAATCAGAGAACAGGACTGGAGTAGAAAAACAGTAGCATCCACGTCAACATGAAGAATATAGCCTATAAAGTTAAACTCACAAGTCACCATCGAGGAAAAACATATTCACTTTTTTCCAAAATATTGACTTCCCAATCAAGAGTTTCATTGTTTACCATCTTATATGGCACATTGTAAACAACAATTGTCAGTTAGCATTAGTTATTTTCTGGGTAGGACCTGAAAAGCGAAGTGAGCTGGTTCATTTGGTGTTATGGGGTGACTCCACCAGTCTGACCGGTTCTCATCCCAGATTACAAGAGGCCTATAGATAACACCGTCACTTGGACATGGTAAATTTGCTTACATTTGCATGGGCTGCTTTTGGAGCGGGACATACAGACTGCCTGAGGCCTCCATTGTCCTTCATAATTGCTCTTTGACACACCACCGCTCTGATGGGAAGACAGTGGACTTGTGTTTAGAAACAGAAATTCCCCCAGAGCCTCTACAGGTGCCATCACAATATAGGATATTTTAGAAACAGGTGCAACAACCAAACTATAGTAATTGACTGACGTAATCACAGAGTGTGATATTTGGCAACATTAACGGCAGAGAGCAATAGCCTTGTCAAAAAGTGGGCCATACATACAAGTCTTGTCCTGTGAGCTTCTAGAAAATCCAGTTCAGCAACCATCTCTAAATCTTTAGCATCTGTGGGGCATTGGGGTTTGAATGTAATTACTCTGTGACCACTTAGTTCAGGCTGTCACTGCTAAGGTCACATGAATAAGACTCCATATTTGTCTCTAATCGAGCCACTAATCTGAAAGATCTAAGAGCCTGAATCAATCCTCCATTCTGCGTCTATTGATCTCATCTCCTCCTCACTCCCTCTTTTCGTCTCTGTCTCCTCCCCAACATGCTCTTTGTAGTAATGGATACTGAAGATGTCAGGCAGATTTAACATTTATTGCTTATTTAAAATGGCCTCTGACCCACACACAATACCCTCAACTGCAACCCGCCAGACATGCATACGGGCACATACACAAAAAAGAAAGAAAGCAAGCAAGGAAGGACTATGCATCTCTGTAAATTCAAAGGGTGCGGTTAACATCATGGAGCTGTCCTGTATTGTTGCAGTAGCCATGAAATAATCAAGCTTGGCTAATGGCTGCCTTATCTGTCCAGCAGCCTTAATCATGGCTGTTCAAAGCGTTCTTCTCCAGGTGGGAGTTATCTCAGGACATTACCGCTTCGACTACCCACAGTAATGATACGGTGTGAGCTAAGAGTGAGAGACTAAGGGCCTGGAGGATTGGACAGATGGATCAAAGTATGAAATGTGATTGTAAATGTCTACATGTGTCCATTCTTCCTGTGGTAGTGATTATGTGTATGTGTATTCATGTGTGTACAGTGTTGGACACACTGTGCCTGCGGTGTTTTCATAGGCAGTTAAATTGAGTGAAAGGAGCTTTCTTTATTCAACATGTTCTAATTAATGAAATTGCACTCGGCTGAACTTCATTCATATTTATACAAAGGGAACAGAAAAGTAGAACCCTTGAGGGAAGAACCAGTCACGCTAAACAGCAACAGGACACAGCAGTCGAACTCTGAACCGAGACTCCAGCCACAGCATTACTAAGAGTCTGAACCACAGCTCAAAAGACCAAGAGAACAAGATAGAACAAGGATGAAAAAAAAAAGATAAAAGGGTACAAAACTGTAAAAGACTGTTGTGAGCAGGACAGGGGAACGGGCAGAGGGAGATAGGGAGAAGAGAGGGGGGGAGCGCAGTAGATGGATAAAGAAGAGATCTGTTTCATATTCAGAGCTTTTTCTTCTGTCGCAAAGTGAACAGCGCATGTCTTTCTTTCATGTTCATGCACAGGGACCTCTCTGCAGCTTTAATTATGCTGCACACACACACACACACACACACACACACACGCACACACAGTCACGGCCACATGCAAACAATGCTGCATAACTGGACCTGCCCCCTCCCTTCTACAGACCAGACTAGACAGCTTTCCCTCTGCCTAAAGTGACAAGGTAGACAACAATATGACAACAACAAACCTCACAGGAAACCAATACAAACAAACAAACATGCTGAGAGAGAGAGAGAGAGGAGTACTGATCCAAATTATCAGCTGATGGAGCGCAGGCAGGAGAAGCATCAAAAACAACAGAGGATAACAAGCACACGGGAGGATAGAAACAGAGTCCAGAGTTGCTTTATTAATAAGATGGGGCGGTGAGTGGAAAAAAAGACGAAGAGAAAATAGGGAAATAGGAATAGAAAGAGGAGAATGGGAGGAAGGAGAGTAGAGGAATAGCAGTGCCAATAGCCACTAGCAGTGTGAGGACCAAAGATGAGAGGCACAGAGCAGCCATGTTCGTGTTTGAAAACAGTTTTGCTTCATTAGGATGAAGAGGAAAGAAAAGATTAGCAAGGGAAGAAAATGAATAAGTGAACCAAAATGTGTATTCCATAAGTCAAAACCACATCCAGATGAGCGGGCCGGTCAGCTAACCCTTTCCATATGAAATGATCCTGATGTCTATTCCGCCCTCAGAGTTCAGTGAGGCCTTAAACCAACCACACATTCCATTAAATAAACACTGGGATTATGGAGATTAATACAGGAGCAGGAGATGGAGTGTGTTCAGACTGGAGTCAGACAACGACCGCCTTTGGTCACAGTGGGCATGGTATTTACTCTGGGGTATCCAATTCATCCATTCATTCATTTTCTTTACCCACTTATTCCTATTCAGGGTTACAGGGGGCCGGAGTCTATCCCAGCATGCACTGGGTGGAAGGGAATCATCTTGGACAGGTAGCCAGTCCATCACAGGGTGAACTCAGCTAGACAAATAATCCATCACACACATTCATACCTAGGCTATTTAGAGTCTCCAGTCCACCTGACTTGCATGTCTTTGGACTGGGGGAGGAAACCCACATGAGCACGGGGAGAACATACAAACATCAAGGACTAGGGAAACAAACCCAGGTCCTTCTTGCAGTGAGGCCAGAGGGCTAACTACAGAGCCACCGTGTTGCCCTCTGGCGGTGCAGTACCACCATGATAAATATAATATCAACGTCTAATCTCTGACATGGTGGACGAGTAAACACACATTACTGTTACATTGCAGAAAACACAGACAATCCCAAAAACCTCTTCAGTGTTTTGGGATACATAAATGGCACAATGAGGCACCCAAATTAAAAAAATATTTTTTATTTGACTAGTGTTTTGGAAAACTAACAAATACAATGCTTTGAAACACCAAATTGAACATCCTTGAGAAATGATTAGGATGATCAGACTTATCTCTGATCATTGAAAGTGTTACTCTGTTTCTGTGTTCTGTTGAAGGGCTTTACCCCTTCATTGTGTTGAATAGCACACTCTACAAATGTTTATTTTAGATGGATGTAAGGCCTTAGGTTTTCTTTTTCTGGATACACATGTACAAAAGTGGACAATATAACTCTAAGGTACCTGTCCCCTTGCTATGTTACTCTGAATCCAAAGTGTGTCTAAGTCGGAGTGCATGATGTGTGTGTGAGTGAGTGTGGGTCTGCCTTGAACCTTTGTCAGAATCGCCCGCTCTCTTTTCTCCTGTCACTGCTTTTGAAGGCAGCAATGCCTTAAAAATCATTTATAGTATATGATCTCACTACAGACTGGGCTCCATATGGTTCCACACATTCAATCAGTCTGTGTGTGTGTGTGTGTGTGTGTGTGTGTGTGTGTGTATGTGTGTGTGTGCATTTATTTCTCAACAGAGAGGCTGAAACACTCATGATTAATTGGCATTATTGTAACATAGATAGGCTAACCAAAAGAATGATGTCATAGCAGGTGACGAAAATGGGAAAAGTCTGTGGAACCACAGAACAAGATGATCTCTACTTCTGGCTTTGCTCTGTGTATCTACTGTATAGCTGTGTTATGTGGTAGATTTGTTGTTGTTGTGGTTAGTTTATGTTTTGGTGTTTCCGTGCTGCTCATCTGTATCTAAACAATTCCTTTCTCTTCATCACCCCTCATCATTGCTGTGTGACTGCACACCTCGCTGTCTGGATGCCCACTTACATCAAAGGCCTGCTCAGCCCACCAATCTTGGCCCCGTGCTGGCTGATAAAGCAACACCTCATCCGTAACTTCAACTGCATCCCTTAACTCTCGGCGTTATCGTCCTATCTGGCTGAAACCAGACCGTACTTGTATGTCTGGGGCCTGTGCTCAACAACACCAAACAATGCTGCCAAAATATACTAAAAGGTGGAAAAGTACAACAGAGGAGGGGAGACCTGTGTAGGAGAGCCTGGAGTGTGCACACTCAACTTTAATGCAATGCCTGTAATTGACAACAAAAGATCCAGTTACACCCTTGAACTACTGTCCGGGCAAATCGGAAATGTTCAAGACACCCAACCCCCTCCCAGATATTGCTGATTGAATAATGAAGCCATGGTAATCAAAACAACATTTCCATTTACAAAATCCAACTCACAGGCTGGGCTACCATGGGGGCTGCCCTGCCTCTCAAATCATTCCCAAACTTCAGTCTGTCTCTTGCCCCCCCCCCCCATGCCAAATGCAGAAAAGGAAAAGGGGAAGAAGAAAAATAAATAAATCCTCAATTTTAATGGCTCATTTCCGTGGGACACTACCCTTAAGCCTTGAGCCTGACATCAGTAAAGAGACAACCCCCATCCCATACCTCCCTCTGTTAAATCCTCCCATCCACACACACACACACTGTGCCTCACTGAACAGGAATAAGAGTCAGGAGTATGTCTAATCTGATTTTTCAGCTAGGTCTTTCTTGCCAGACAGCAAACAGGCAGTCAGACTTGGTGGCAGGGCAGGTGAAACTATGAGCCCAAACAACCCCAATCCATGATGAGTTATTTGTATGTTTGTTTATGTTTGTTTTTTGAGTGTTTGTTCAGAGCTACCTGTACAAACAGACATTCTTGAAATATATAAGGCGTGCAGATAAAAGGTAACATATCTCATTTTGGTAACTCAAAATGCAGATCTTCTTTACTCCAGTGTTTCTAAACAATATAAACATAAACAGCTTCTAAATGTAAGTATAATGTATAACTGTCTTATATAGCTACCCATTGTTTAATGAGCTCCACCAATTAATGATAAAATGAAAATATTCTCTAATCTCTCTAATGTTTTGATCATTTGTGCTGGGCCTTCTAATTTGTTCATGTTGGGATTTAATTTGAGTGAAACTCAGCAGCTTGAAACTCAACAGAATAGAGCAAAAATGTTGTACTGCAACAGATGCACCAGAACACACACAAATATTGTGGTATGCATGACTATAAAGTCAACGCATTTAAAACTTGTGACTGCAAGTCTGTCAGATGAATTACTCATCCAACTGACAGTTGGAACTTACAAGGCCAAAGTTAATGTTGAGCTGAAATTTGGTCATCCAAAATGATGAGAGAGACTGATGGACAGGGGATGGAAGAGAGAAACAACATCAGAGAGGCTTTTGAGAAAAACGTCTATGTCATGTTTTCATGTTTAGGGGAACATTTGAGCTGATTATACTTGGAATAACTTCTAACACGTATTGAGATGTTATTTACACAGCCTAATGGTTACCTCTTACCTCTGCATGCAATACTGGGTCAGTCAGTGAGTGTAAACAAAGTCATATGAGAAAGGAATGTGAGTTTTCTCCAAATGAATGATAGCTATGGATACTATAGGTGCAACGCAAAATAAATACAGCTGGTAATTTGATAATGATTTTACTAATCACCATGATTAGATGAAATTTGATCCTAAGAAAAAAGCATCTGGAAAAGTTTAATGCTGGACCTTTACATTTTGGTCCTTTTGGTCCTTTGACATTAATGTAAAGGGTTAATAAGTCCTATAGAGACGGTTACGGCGCAATGAATGTGTCATTTGATGGCTCAAGACGCAGGAAGCAGGTGAAAAGAAGAGAATGGGAGATTTTGTCCTACACTATCAGTCACCGTATCTGCTGTTCAATGTCACCCCTGAATGGTCTCTACTCCTCTGCTGTCTCCTCTATGTGTCTCTATGCAATGATGTTATGTACACACACCTGATGATTAATATGAAGTGATGAAGCGGAGAGAAAAAAAGAAAAACAGAGAAGAGAAAAACAGGGAGGAGAGAAAGGCCTGATGGGAATCTTTTCAGGACAGTAAACACTGCATGAATTAACCTATCAGAGCATTGACAACGCAAGGCGTGCCCAGAAAACAAATGAGGAGAGGAGAAAGAGTACAAAAATAACAGACAGAGAACAAAGGACTACAGAGCCAGTCAGAGTTTGTAGATTTCCAGTTGTATTGATCTCTGAAAATGTCTTAACTTTAACTTCAGCTGATACCAGGGAGGGTTTGTATAGTTTAATAGAATGTGTATGCACGTGTGTGTGTGTGTGTGTGTGTGTGTGTGTGTGTGTGTGTGTGTGTGTGTGTGTGTGCAGAGCAGGCTCAATGTCAATCAAGTGGGTTTCTAATTAAGTGTTGCTGTGTGAGGTAAGTGATTGTTGCTAGGGAAAGAAATCACTATCAGTCACCCATTTTCATATGAATGAGCTCTTTTAATTAAACTGAACAGCTAATGAGGGCCTATATCAAAACGACAGAATGTTTTGCCAGACAAAGCCCTATGTAAGAAATAAGAAAAAACAAGATGATGACATATAGGACGAAAAAGAACTGAAGAGAGAGACAAGCGGCATGAGAAAACGAGGGAGTGAAAAGCAAGGAGATTAACTGGTTCTGAGCAGAAAACAGATATCTGTTGTCTTTGAATCTGTGCTGACAGAAGTTCAAAAAATGTGGAGGACAAGACTGAGTTAGGCTGCCATGCACAAAAGGAGTAAGGAGGCCAAAGAGAGTGAACAAATGTAGACTTGCAGGTTGGAAGTCTGGTGTGTGTGTGTGTATGTGTGGGGGGGGTGTGTAAGAAAGAGAGAGAGAGACAGACAGAAAGTAGGTTTGAAAGGAACTAAGTACAGAGAAAGAAAATATATACAGCAGGGAGGGATAGCTCAGATTAAAAACAGAAAGAACTTTCTTCCATTGTTGAAAGGTGTGTGTGTGTGTGTGTGTGTGTGTGTGTGTGTGTGTGTGTGTGTGTGCGCGTGTGTTTGCCTGCCTGCTATAATTTCTTCAATTGAAGGTTAATTAACGCTTGGAGTAAAAGCCAAAAGACTGCAAATCAAAGACAGTAAACAGTCTTTCAGTGACAGGGTCGCCTCAGGGGATTATTAGAGAAATAAATGAAAGCTGCATAAAACAATTAAAATATTTGAAATGTGAACTTTAAGAGACAGACTGTTGTTTTTCCACCAGTTTCTTTTGATAACGTTAAAATGATCAAGGACAAGTGAAATAAACTTTGAGCAAAGTGTCACACTTCCAGCAAGTTTGCGGATATACCGTTGCACGAAAACACACGCCATGTGAAGGCTGTCACATGGAACAAATAGCAGCAGCAATGTACAGTATTAGGACAAAGTGTTTTCTGTACGTCCAAATGGAGAACCCACTGAACATATGATGCATGCTGAAAAATGAAAGTAAACTGCATTCCAAACGTAACAAACAACAATCTTCTTAAATGAGAATATAATGGGGCAACACAGGCGGAGATTCTCCATTATCCATCTGCCACTTCAAAGAGAAAACAACAGAGAACTACAGCAGCCAGTGGGCAAGCACTGAAAACGAAGGGCACAGCAATACAATTTGGGCTTCTAGAGAGGCAGAGAAGTAAGACTAGTGTGTGTGTGTGTGTGTGTGTGTGTGTGTGTGTGAGAGAGAGAGGGTAGTGGTGGGGAGGGCTACATATATTTGATTTGGGGCTGTGCCGTGTGCATGTCAACACCCTCAATCTGGCAAACCAGATGGATATGAGCTAATTAAGGAGGAAGACAACCGAAGGGAAAAAACAGAGGGAAGAAATCAAATTAAAGGCAGGAGAGGATTAGTGAGAGAGGCAAAGTACTTTTTACTTCTGTGAGAGTTTAGCGCGACTAGGAAAGGAGAGGACGAGACAAACTGTACGGAGGAGGGAGGTAGAGAATAAAGAGATGGACAGAGAGAGAGAGATTGAAGAAGAGAGCCTTTGCTAAAACTTCTTTGGTGAGTTATTTCAGACCACATTTGCATCAAATGAACATTGTTGTTTCGTCTCCCCGTCTTTGTCATCTTCCCTTTTTGTTCCTCTTACTATCCTTTATTCTGTAGTTTTCTCTCTGTCTTCGTCTGTCTGCCCCTCTCCTTTTACTTCACTCAGAGGGCTGTCCTCATCCCAGCTCCAGGGCCCTATCTGATGGGCAGTGGGCCACTGTTTTCATAAACACAGTTTTTGGAGGGCTAGCATACATACATAAACAGCAGCACTACAGGCTGCAGTGTCAGATCTCCTCTAAACCTCCGTCACTCACTCTGCTCTTCTAAAAGCCCCATCAGGCTCTGTTTGGGCCTGCCTGACAGTCCTGGCCTTTCAGACGGGTCCCAGACAGAACCAGAGCCATGTTTGGGTCCCCCTGCAGACACAGAGCCCCCTGGCCCTTCAGGACCCCAGTGTCCCTGCCTGTCAGTCCAGGATTAACTCTGTATACAGAATGGCCTATTACAGTACACACAGCATAGGTCTCAAGGCACAATAAATATCCTTTAATCTGATAACCTAATGTTTGCTTAAAAAAAGAAAGTTATTCAGAGGTTTTTGTGGGTTCAAAATGGTACGTTATAGTACTATTACTCTGTTAAGAACCTCTCAATCTGTGCACAGTTTTCACTGCTAGTTAAAGAGCCATTTGTGGTTTCCTAAAGCTGAGATTCAGATGTTTGTGAGTGTTTTTTGGTTTTATATTGCACCAACTTTTCCTGCATGGTCATGATTATTGGCTCTGTGATAGAAGGCTAGTTTGCTAAATCCAGCACCAGAGGGCCTATGGACATAGTTGTTGTCAGAGTGCTCAGTGAGCATCTGTTTGCACCCAAATGGAGGATGCTTGCTGTAAAATTATATACATTTTCATTTTGATTTTTTATCAGCTTCATTTTTTCATTACACATGGACAGTTGATAGCCAGGCTAACTGGCAAGCTGCAGGTAATCACCAAAATAAAGTAACTGTCTTAGTACGTCCACACTAAGCAGTTTAAATTTGAAAACAGCGTCTTCGGGTCTAGTGTTTTCGAAAAGCTCGCCATCCACACTAGACCACCAAAAACGCATACCTCCTTCCATTGGGATGTGCAGACCACTTGGCCGCTCGGCTGGAGCAGCAACATAAAGACTTTTTGGCTTTTGAATGTAGTAATGTATAGTATTCACTATATACAGACACCTTTACTTCGGACATTTACATGGTACTTTTTGCACAAACATAAATCAAATAAGCTACTACTTGAAATATTGTAGGCCTAATGAATTCAGAAACCTACATGTGATGATTAGTTATGAATGCTGGCTAACAGAGGGACAGAATATGCCAACACAGTGACACATAAGGAACGAGTTAGGACTGGTTTCTTTGTTTAGGACTATCATGTTTGGTGCGTAATCTAAACATAAGATCTACTTCTAGGTTGCAGCAGGCCAAATGGATTCCACAAAGCTCCCTAAAGACATTTCTTTAGATTGTAAAACAAGCATGAAAATCCAAGAATAGTTGACATCCCTTTGACATCTTTTACAAGGTTATCCAGAGTGGAAGTGACTTTTCACATGACCCTACACATCACATGACCCCACCAGCAGCAATTTTACTTAAACTGAGCCCCCAAATTTAAACCCTCGTCCCTGCAGCCATCAGCCCCGTCTCCAGTAACACAATGCTCGAAAGGGAATGGCTCTGGGCCTTTCCTTCAAACTCCCTACAATGTTGTTTTAAGATAATTCTTAAAATGTTTTATGGCCCTACACAGGACCTCGAACCAAAACCCTGCAGTTTAAAAAATGTTAAATCTCCAAAAGCCTTTTTTGGTCTGCAAAAACACTTCTGACTTCTCGCGCTTGGCTTCAACCTTTGTATTTATTTTGTCACAGTCTCAAGTAGCATTGATGCTGAAGTAGAATTGAGAATTACTTCATTAATACTCATTAATATATATATATATAATATCAACTTTTATCATCTGAATCAGACTGCCTCTCTGTTACTATTGTTCCTTGTTCTAATTAAACATAAAGGCATAAATAGGCATAAGGTTTTATTAGCTATAGTGAAGCAGTAGTACTGTATCATGCAATCAACTGCTATTTGTTCTGTTGTGTGGGATGAAATATACTTGGTGCATGAGGAGGATAAAAAAAAAAATGAAAGGACGCTATCAGAGGAAAGAGCATCCTGCATCCTCCATCGTTTTCCCTCACAGCTTAACCCTTCCACTGTGCCCTCTTGTCTCAGAAACCTCAATGTCTGCAATGATGCAGGTCCAGGGAAATATTTCTGTGTATCTATGCCTCTCTCTCTCACACACACACACTTATACCATACACTGGCCTGCCTCTTAAGAGTGAGGTGTATGTGAAGGTGAATGGTGGACAAGATGACATAGACAGGCATACAGAATACTGGTTGGCATTTCTCAAGGTGATGCTGCACATGACCTCTGCCCTCTTCGAGTGGGCTCTGCTGAGCTCGGCTGTAATGATTGGCTATTATTCTTTGGCCATCAGCCTCCTTTTCACTGGCCGTCCTCATCTAGAGGTGATGAGGGGGAGATGAGAGGAGGGGTGAGATGAGAGGATGACAGAGCCAGTAAACACAAAGACAGCAGTCATACAATCCTGGACCTTTGGGTGAGAGAGGATATGTGTGTGTGTGTGTGTGTGTGTGTGTGTGTGTGTGCGTGTGCATCAAGGATATGGAAACAGTATATCAATACACTGCTTTATTGAGGTGCCAGCAGTAATTTGCATGAAGGTTTTTTCTGTCTGCGTAATGAGACAGGAATAGATATGCAAACAACTCCGTGGTGATGGGAGGACAATGGTGGTCTTAAAGGGTCAATTGCTTTTCTTTCAGCAGGGTGTGCTGCTTCTGCCTTGCAACAGTTTTGTGAAGGGATCAGCTAATGAGCCTCTTTAATATGCAAAATAAACAAAGAACTTGGCTTTGGTCGCTGATCTTAGGATTTCATATCTTCTCTAAAACTGATCAGCACACTTAAAGACTCAATATCACTAACAATCGTAAAAAATATGATGCTATTTAATGCTTAAAGGACATTGTGGCAGGCTGGGGGGTGAGTGTGGGTGAGGCGGCTGGATGCAGGGACCACATACTGTACATCACACTGATTGATTGAACAATAAAATGTTAACTACTATCTTTAAATATTTACTAAGTAGTACCTGGTTTATCTGAACCCCAAGGAACAGAGGTCATCCAGAACAGTGACATTTGGAATTCCACACCAAAGCTAATTCAAAATATGAAACATGTATGCACACAGATTCTGATTCAAAATTCATCAATGCATTCATTGTGTTGTGTGCAATTTATGCAATGCACACAACACATGGCAATGCAAAAAATGCATTGCCATGTGTTGTGTTCATTACGGAGTCATGTAAATACTTTATTTATTTATCTCATGCCATCTTAAACGTTAATGACCATCTTGCAATTCCCTTTAGTTCCCTTGTGTTGCTATCAACACACCAGATCATTATCAACTGGAGAAGGTGCAGATGATTCTGAATTCACCTTGTTGGTTATCGTTTACTTTGCTGTCCCATGATGTGAAGCATTCAAATGTAAAAATCCACTCTATCCAGTTTAGACCATTAAGAAACGGCAGAGTTAACAATGAGTGCACAATGCACTGTGGGAACCAAATAATGAAGCAAGGAGGCTGCCACCTTGATGCACTTGGTCCTTTGTTGTCAGCTTATGTGATTCCCACCTACAGTGTAGCCAGGCTAATGTTAGCCTACTTTTTGCCTATTCATTCAACACATGTTCTTAACAGTGACAAAAAATTTGACTTTTATTTACATGCAAGTAGGGTGACATGTAGAGGGAAAGGGACTTCATTGTCATATGTTTCCAACTAGCATGTGTTCGTCAGCTTTAGCATAAGCCATTTAAAAAGAGCACAAGCCTATCCAAAATATAGCCTACATTTCAACTGCAACACAAAAGCATAGAAAAGAACACCATGAACATTTTAGTTTGAATACTTATTTATTTTAAATAAATACTTTATTTATTTATTTTCAATACTTTTCACAAGTATTGAATTACTGCTTGAATATATTCTGAATATATTCTCTGATCCACTGAGAATATTCTCTGATCCATTTGTTATTTCATAGCAGGTTATTAGTTAAACAACTTGGGTGAGATCCTAGCTAGCGTCCAGATGCTGTACAATCACATGGCACCAAGCTAGGTGTGCAGCATCGACTGTTACTGTATTACTACTACTAAATTACTAAAGTCCTGGAATAATCGAATAACCACATCATTGACCAAAAGTATAGTAAAGAAAAATAGATCCACTCTACTATACAGAACTGTAGGTTAGCTGTCTTTCAGTATGATAACAAAGTAGGCTGTTAGCAAAAATGTTTTGTTAGCATTGGCCAAACCTAGTCACCCAAGCGTCATTGTGTTTATTCTGTGTTGTTTGTTGATGATCCATTTTGTTATCAACATTTAATCTTTGTTTGCCCCATCTTGACACCCATTACGCGCCTGACCGTCCTGCTAGGGCAATCCCTCTCTGTAGCTCCTCTCAAGGTTTCGTCCATTTCTTTTTTTAAAAGGTTTTACCTCGCCCTTAGTGAGGGTCTCAGGTTTGAGATTGTCGTGTTTTTTTTTTAATTTATTGTTTTCTTAATGTGGGCGTTGTGGAGCCCTTTGAGACTGTAACTGTGATTTGCAAAGGGCTTTTTTTTTTACTTGACTTTGCTAGTTGCAAAGCTTACACACATTAGGGAAACTGTAACACAGGGCGAGCGAGGGCAGTTTGGCATTACCTCAGAACAAACTATGGAGTCAGTTTTTAACTAACTACTCTTATAAGGATTGGCTGGGGAGACAGCCAATCAGATGATCATCTTGTGCTGTTCAATACAAGCAAGGATTGTGGGGGTTTAACGCATTTTCCAGTAAGGTTGTGTGAAAATCCATAGCTATGTTAAATGTTGACAATAATCAAACTGTTACTTACTCTTTTTCTTAATTAGATACTACTCAATAAATTAAAGAAAACAAAATATATATATATACACAATTATTTTCTCAAGTACCATGAAACAATTTCATAGTGTACTGGCATGTAAGGGTTAAGTGTCTGAAGACTGACCCGCCACTAATGCCCATATTTTGTGCTGCAGGGAAAAACAAAAAGCCATGACATTTTCCAACAATGAAGGAAATTGTAACCATAGAGCCAGCATATGGCTTAACCATGTAGGCAGACTCATGTTTATGTTCACATTTCACACAGGCCTAAGTTATTCAAGAGCAAAACAACTGAAAGACTTCAAAGGCTGATGGGGCAGATGGGAGATAAGGAGCACCGGAAATGGAGAAGTCAGCTGAAAGAGGCAGTGGTGGTATTAATTAAAGAATGCCCATTTTAATCACAGCTAATTACATTTGCAGGCGAGCTGCAAGAGAAAAGAGGGGGTTGAGGGTGATTCTATCTGCGCCCATGCTCATCAGCACAATGGAGGTGTTTGATAGGAGCACACGGCATTTCTGTCGTCAAATAATCAGCGATAAACATTGTCTCTGTCACTGGGAGGTGATATTGTTAAAGCAGTGACTGTGTAGGACAGGTTATTTATCATACGGTTGACATAGCAATGAGCAACAGAGCTGTTCAGGGATCATCCCAAGACCCGCAGAGAAATGTGAAATATACTATTTCTGGAGCTGCTATTGAGCGAAGTAAATACCCCATCAGTCACTAGAGGAGATAATTTAATAGTGTGGAGAATACAATAAACCAGGAATATATCATTTGAGCAAAGGAGAGTACATTAGTAGCCTAACCACATGCCCACCAGTTAAATTGTTAATTAATGATGCGTCCATTTATCAGTCAAATAGCTGCTAATTAGTCTTTTTAATCTCCTCTGCCTTGCACCACTTTTTAAAACTCCTTTCTTGCCCTCCTCTTTTGCCTTGTCAATTATCCATCCACCACCACTTTCCTTCTTTTCTTTCTTATTATTCTATCTTATTATCTCATTATCTATGAGCATTTCCCGTCTATAAACATTCAGGAGTTCAGAAGTTGACCCTCGACTCGAATCTGACCTGAAGGTTATGGGCAAAAAGGACAGGGGTTATTGAAGGAAAAACATCAATGGCTTTCTCTTATCTCTGGGAAGGAAGAACAGAAATTGGGGAAAAGAGAAGGGAAATCATATGGAAAATGATAGTCACTAGGTATTAAAGCACTGGCCCCACTTACAGGCCAAAATACTGTAATCAAAGCATTCTCAGGAAATAGGTGTGATGCCTCTCCCTTGTCTGGTATCTGTGTCTTCTTCTCTTGCTTTGGTGACACTGTGGGATTGGGGTGTGGGGGGGGGGGTGTGGGGGGTGTGGGGGGGTCTGAGCGGAGGTGAGAACGTACTCCCAGCTGCAGTCCCATAGCCTCCCTGTCTGTCTCCCCCTGCCACAATCAGCTATGGCTCTAAAAGCAGATTATACAGTCCACGCAAACCTCCTCACCTAAGCTCAGAGGGGCTCTAGTGACACACACACACACACACACACACACACACACACACACACACACACACACACACACACACACACACACACACACACGGCAACAGGATTAGCATGCATGTTAAAACATACTGGGGGAAAAGCAGTGTACCCACACTCCCGTGGTTGTATTAGTATCTTTATCAAGACAAGCAGGGTCTTGAAAAACCATCTTCTCTCCACCTGTGCTTGTTCACCTTCCAATAACATGCACTGACAAATTACTTTAGTGTTTACTAGTACAACGAGACACATCGCCTATTCTATTTTCAATTAACTTGTGATGTAACAAAATATCACGATGGCTTCCTGATAATCTATATATTAGTGTGTATGCTTTCATTGTTTAAAGACTGACAAGATGCAGGTAAAATACTGAATGGCTATTGAGCTGAACAAAAAAAAAGTTTTTTTCAGTAAGACAAGAAAAGAAAAAAATCTCTCACATACACCAACAGTCTGCCTGCCTAAACGTTACAATTCTTCACCATTACTGAAAAGAATTAAAACCAGGATTGTTTCATACACAGTCATGGTCTGCATGTGCAAGTCAGAGAAAAAAAATCAGAGAATGGGAGAATTAAAACATGTCTTAAACATGATGTCCATTACCGTCTCATGATAAGACATGAGGCGGTAATGGATAGAGAAAAAAGGTTTACAATTAAAAAAAAATGGGATCGAAAGAAGGGGTTGAACAAGAAGAGAAATTGGAGAGACGGAGTAAAAAAGAGAGACAGAGAGATTTTTTTGCCTGTCTGGTTTTCTATAAGAGGAACGAGGGGAGATAAGACTAAAAGGACTGTCACTCAGAGGAACAATCCTACCAGTGTCCCCTCTTGCTCCTGCTCCTCCCTCTCCCTCTCTCTCTCTCCAGTTTCCTGATTCCTGCTGAGATAGAGTTGCTGTCCACAGGGACGGTTTGCTGACATCACCTGCTGCTTACTGAGTGTCCTACACGCTTAGCGCGCTGTCCTGCTACACTTCAGCTCTGTGTATGGATGGACACACACACACACACACACACACTAGCATTTACCGTGTGCTAATCATGTTCCTTATTCAAATACAGCGTGCATAGCATGATAATTTCATCATCAATCAACAATCGCAATGTTGTTCTTAATAACTAGTTAATTGCAACATCAATCACTGCTGCACAGCATTATGGGTGGCTATGTTTTATTTCCTATATAATGTTTTTTAATAGCCTTGTGATGGACTAGTGACCTGGCCAGGGCCACAATTTAAATTAAACTAAAATCTGTTTTTCAATATTAGTATTGGAATAGTGTACTTAAAATAGGGAGTCAGTGAAGAGGTGCCACATCTGAATCCTACACCATGTACAGATCGCGGCTTTTCCAGTACATTGTAACAGACATAGTTAGTACAGATAATATTTACGGGTGGGATTGTATATGTATCGAATGGACACAGCAAGACATCATAAAAACAGTATGTAGAAAATGTGGCGTAAAGGACTGCTGTGCAATATGGAGGACAGTAGAAGCAACCACAGAAAAGATCACACTAGACAAGCATTAGCGTTTGGGCTTCAGTATGATTTCCATTTTAGTGTGTTGAAATGGTCATGTATTGATATCTCTCACATATAGAATGAACACACTTAACAGCGAACACTAAAAGTATAGATTGAGCCTAGAAAATAACAGTCAGAGCTGATGTTCCAGCATGGGTTTGCTTTATTTTGCTTTCTGAGAAGATAGGCATTCAATAAAACTCAAAGCAACTGCTCATACAATACAACTGCTCATCAGGGTAAACTGCAGGTCTACAATATCACCAGAAAAGAACATTTCATTTAAAAAGATGAGAAATCATTTTGGAATCACATGGCAGAGGCCAATGAGTTCAAACTTGAAAAGCACTAGGCCAGCTAGGGAGCAAGAGGAAGGGAGTGGGTAAGGAGAGCTGAGCAAAATATGTGGAAGTTAAGGGTGTTTTGGCAACACTAGCTAATGTGGTCATGCCAATTAAGGCACAGCTGAATTAGAGATATTAGAGATATACAGATAGAGTTGAGTTGAATGTCAATAAAGACGTTCACTGTATTTTTTTTACAGTTTTCTACGAATCAAAATAACTGTGATTGAGAGTTGATCAACAAAGCAGAACCAGAACATTGATTCTGTAAGACAACTGAAATCCACGAGGGAAAAGAAAAAGAGCAGCCTCCACCCTTGTGATTGGCCAAACTGGATTAACCCTACATGAAAGCAGACAAAACAGTCACTGGTTCATATGCACGTCAGCATTCCACAACCATTGCATTTCAGTAGAATGTTTGATGTCTCCATCATCATCATCATCATCATCCAGAGGCAATCAACGTTACTGTAACCCTGATACCGAGGCCAGCCTTTCTATCACCTCTACAAGACATCTGACCCTGCCCCTCTCCAGCACGGCAGCACAGTCTCACTCTGAAGCTTGTGCAGCCAAGGTCAGGACTGAACCATCTTCTTATGGGGATCAAAGACATATCGCTTGAAATGCAAGTGGATGCTGATTGGCTGAGAGTCGGTTTTTGGCTCGTCTTCGTGTGCTGGTTCACCTTTGCCACCGCCCTTTCCTTTCTTCTTAGAGGTAGAGGATAATAACTGCTTGGTTTCTGGGTGAAGCCCCTCTGAAGAGGATAGAAAGAGGAAACATCATAGAAATTCAATACCATATCTAACAAATCACAAGTTTCATTCTCCAACTGCCCTCACATAATAAACCTAGATCACACTAGTCCTACACTATGTGCAGCACTTTTGACACAATAGTCTCAGCGTGAGAGGCTATGAGACATAATAGTAATCTCATTTCTGCCCTGTAAGGTGTGCAGTAGGCATCAGTGCTATGGTGAGCTGACCCTAAGATGAACTGCTGCCCTCATCCTCCTGATGCTGCAGACGACAGTGTGAAGAAAACTTGGTCTTGGTTGTTCCTCGAGCTTCTGGCCTACGGTCATGGTGCTGGTCTGGCCTGTCCTGTCATTTACACTCCAGTCTCTCTGTGTCACTGTTCCTCAACTTGGGCCTGGTTCTCCTCCGTAGTGCTCTGAGGTGCATCTTCTGACAACTGAGATGCTGTTAGATGGTCCTCATGTATGCAGCATAGATTCCTCTCTGGCACTAGCAAGATCTGCTACTTGTCTTTGTGTGTGTATGTATGTGTGTGTGTGTGTGTGTGTGTGTGTGTGTGTGTGTGTGTGTGTGTGTGTAAGAGAAAGTGTTTGTTTGTTTGCTTGCTGTTTCGCAAACATGGAGGTAAGAAATGTCCTGGCTTCACCGTTTTACTCTCTGGCTGTCTGACCTAGCGTACAATGGCGCCAGCATTCTAGTTGTTATGGTTATGCCAATGTGAGGGTTGTTATGGTTGCAGGGCAGCCAGAAATGTCTGCCCTGTTATCTATGATCAGCTGAATACGACTGTAACCCCCGCACACACGCATACACACACACTTGAATGATTTGTTTTCACATGCTAGAGATACAGCAGGACACAGATTTATAGAAGCAAACGAAATGAACGTTGTACAACCACCCTACGAGTTAAATTACTGATCAGAAACATTCACTTTAAAGAGGCAATGGGAGTTAAATCACCGATTGTCTCAAACTCAAAGTCAGGTACATGAGAAGCACGAGGCATTTGAGGAGGCACACCCTGCATATTACACAGTATTTATTAGACTTCAAACAATACTGCACAAGGAGGACAGGTGGACAGGTACAGGCACTCTTTCCATCATCCCTGTGGCCTGCTCCTCTGTCTGGTGGCCCTTAGGGGTTTGTGGAAGAAAAATAAAATGAAAAAAAAAAGAAAGCGCAAACCCAAAAAAAAAACGTATGGAGCAACAGGACAAAGACGGCAATCGAACACACAGCAGCAGCGGATCTTCTCCCTCATATGGAATCTCAAAGAGCTTTACTGAATATCCGTATTGTTTTCAAGCGGGAGGATATGTGTGTCAGTGTGTTGGAGAATGAGCATGTGAGTGAGTTAAGAGGATGTAGGTATGGTTCTCTTTCTAAATGTTTTTGTTTTCTCTTCCCTCCCGGTGTGGAGCCGTGGGTCGGAGCAACAGAAGGTAAAATAAACAGAGAGCAGACTTCCCCCGGAACACAGGCAATCCCCAGAGGAATCCTGGGAATGTGGCGCGGGATTTCAGGCCTACCACTCTCACCACATCCTGAAAACCGTCCACAGAGCCCCGAAACCCAAGCAGAGATAGAGAAAGTGCTCAGGAGGTGTGGGTGGGGTTGTGGGATAAGGTAGATCAAGAGAGAGCCCCGTCTACGCTTTCCTTTGTCAAACTACATTACATCACTACGTGCCACCCAGCCTGTATCTATCAGTCGTTTCAGTATTGGCAACATGAACACACACAGACACGTTAATTTCTGGAGAAAATCATCAATCCCACATTCAGCAAATCCTCACCTGGCACCCGTATCTTGAACTTCCCGCTCTGTCCAAAACCGCCCTCGATAATCCCCGTCTCGCCCGTTGACAGTGTGACCTTCAACCCCACAAAGAGCTGCAGGTTGGTCTCTTTCTTGAACAGGTTTCGCCCAATCACAGTGTAATCATCAGTCACCTGAGCAGAAGAGAGTGGGAAGAAGACTTATGAGCTGCAGCACTAATGACAGCTGCAGTGAAATAATAGAAATGGTGGAAAACACAGTATGCAAGTGCATTATATCAATTACAACTGCAAATTTCAGGGAGTTTCAGTTCCTTCCTCTGATTACTAGATCTCGCGGGTTGCCGTGACTCGGGAAGACCTGACTCTCAGGTCTGTACCTTCATCAACCACCAGTCGCATTCTCCTAGGCTTGTCTGCTGGCTGTCTCGCTCCCTTGTCTTTCATCGTGTCGTACATTTTTTTTTTCTATAAAAGAAATTTGTATTTCGTGCTTATCATCCATCACCAAGTTGCTCTCAACCATCACTGATCTGATAGTGGCAGGGCACCGTTCTGTCTCCGACCCACTTCCACCAGCACCTCTTCCTTTCTCTTTTGCCTAACCCTCATTCACTCGTGAACATTTGACCCTGGCGTCCACCATGTGTGACTGATGCGCTGATAAAAATACAGTTGCGATACACGTCTGACAGACTGGATGTAAGTGTGACTGGATGAAACTGTCATAACGCAACAATGTCAGTTATGCGTCTGCTACGAAAGGAAACGCTTAAGACTTGACACGTGACCGCCTCATTCTGGGAGAGGGAGAAACACAGCGCTACGTCAGACGACCGTGGTCTGACCTCTCACACGCACTGTTCAACTACAGAGTTAGTGACTGCTGCTGTCAACAGCCTGAGGTGCAAACAGCAGGAAAACCTGTTCACACACTTGACCCCTGGCCTGCGTCTGACCCTGCAGGAGGGTGGCTGTGCACACAGAGAAACTTAACTGTAGGGCGCTGGATGACGGGACTGAAAGGAAAATCAACCATTACGAGAACAACCCAGACAAAGAGACAGACGGAAATACAAAGTTACAGTAAATACAAAGTCAGAGGCTGTTGACTACTTGTTGACTAATGTTGTCAAATTAAAGATGTCTGCTAAATGACTGTAATGTAAATGTAATGTAATAAGAAGACAACACAATAAGCTAAGACAACAAATTGTAGATCAGTATGAATCAAGGAATCAAGGAAAGAACAATCTCAGAGCAAAAACCAGAAAAAGAGAGAGAGAGAGAGAGAGAGAGAGAGAGAGAGAGAGAGAGAGAGAGAGAGAGAGACAGAGAGAGAGACAGAGAGAGAGAGAGAGAGAGAGGTTAATTTACAGAGTCATGTGGGTATTCCTGTGCCACTCAGGTGTGTCCAAACAGCGCCAGCATCGGACAGCCAGACAGAGCCGGTGGCGTCAGGCGGCCACCCACACACAGCCCCTGTGTCACAGCACATGCTAAGGCATGCATACCTACCCATGCCTCCAACACTGCTTGCCAGGGGTGCATATGCATGCTTGTTTGTGCGTGCGTGTCTGTTTTTGAATGTACAATAGGGGCTCAGTCTCAGAGGCACGCTCCAGTGCCACTAGCAATGAGAAACATCCAAAAAACGACCAAGAGCGCAAGAAGTAAAGGAGAAGGGGTGACGGAGAGGGCACAGCAGCAGGCAATATCAAGGGCAAGCAGGCAGGTTGACTGCCAGAAACAGGCAGTTTTGGACAGAAGACAAAGTTAAGAAAATATGCTATAAATATGCTTTGGTGAAATGATGACAAAGTACACTGTACTACTCAGCCAATGGAAGTACAGATATTAACAGGGTGATTCCTGTAGCTCAAGGGTCCACTCACCCTTTCCACCTGTCCCTCCTTGTGTTTGGACTTGTAGATGCGCAGCTGAGGCAGGACAGTCTCAACAAAGCCCTTGTCTTCAAAGCCCTTTAGCAGACGCCCTTGGAAGGCCAAGCGGCATGCATTGGCGTGGATGTCTGCATCCAGCTTGGAGCCAATCACCAGGCAGAGTGAGGGACACGTGACTGGCCGCTCAAACTCCAACAATGCCCACTGTTCTGGGTCAGGCCCCGAACCTGCCTCTCCTTGACCGATGACATAGTCCTCCTGGTAGAAGTATTCCCTGTCAAAGGAGAAGGGCGTGTCCAGCGGGCAGGGCTGAGGCTCTGGAGGGGGCGGTTTAGTGTCTGGGGGGGACGGGAGGGTATCCACAGGTGGCAGGCCAAAGAAGGTCACCCTTGCCATGACTGTCTCATGACCCACTGTGATGTGGAACTTGGCGCGGGTGGAGAGAGAGCCCTTGAAGTAGCCAATCTTCCTGACAGAGATGAGAGCGGCATTAAGGGTGCGCAGAGACCCCTGGGGTGCACACCACACCCCGCTCTAACAGTTTAGGGTCGAACTGTGTCACACACACACCCACACGGTCCCCCTGCATGGCGCCCGCCACTGGCTTCCGAAACATCTGCACCGACTTCACCTTCTTGGTCACCTGACATCAGAGAGCATAGACATACAGTGAGGAGCAGACCTTGAGCTGTTAACACCAATAATTTAGATGTATAGTTATACAATTCACATACAAAATGTTAAAAATTATTTTAAAATGTTCTTCAAAGTATATATATTAAAAAAATCAGATATAAAACAATATACAACATATTTAATCAATTGTTTCCTTTTCTACTATTTGAATTAAAACTATTATACTATTACTATAAGTATACAAACACATAATAGGACACATTTTTAGGACTATATCTGATATAAATATCTGATTAAAAACACACTGCAACACTTTTTCCACCCTCATTGGATTACAGAGCCAAAATATTTCATTTGTCTTTATCATTCCAATCAACATGCATGATAAAATTTACTGTGGCTTTTTAGTCAATTAAATGACAGAAAACACTCAGTAAATTGATATCTAAGAAGCATGTTTTTTTTTGGGGGGGGGGGGTATTCTCGTTTTACTTAACAAGTATTGATAAAGGTGGTAATTAATCATCTAAATGATCTCGTAACAATCTATAACGATTGGACCTTAAAAAAAACAACAAGAACATCCAGAAACTATAAGAATTAACAATTAGAAACAGAATCTTTATTTATTTATTCATTCATTCTTTCATCTATCTGTTTGTTTGTCCTTGTGGTACCTGCCGTCCAATACTCTCAATACTGTTGTGTGTCTGTAACCGTACTCTCACAGATCAACAACAATCACACAGATCAAGGCTCTGTAACAGTGGACTTTTCTTTAGCCATTTGCTGCCACCAAGAGGTGACTATGATAACTGTAGATAAAACTGCTGATCCTGGCTGGAAGTGTGAGTGACTGCATCTGGTCTAAATTACCCAGCTCCTGCGCTGCCAATCCACCCCCAGTCCCCTCATCCTCCCTTCGCCATAAACTGACACATCCTCTAGCCCCACTTTGCCATCCCTCCCTCCTTCTTCCCGTCAACTTCTGAACTTCCGAAACACTGTAGGCTTGTACAAAAGCCTTTCCAGCACTGGGAATGTTTCTCGCTTGTCAATATCAGTGATTCTGAATACAGGCCTATTGATCAAAGCATACCTTGAGGGCTGGGATTTCCACAATGTCGGTGATGGCCAGCGACCCCTGCAGGATGGTTCCAGTCATGACTGTTCCCTGACCACGGATGGAGAAGCAGTGGTCCACAGCCATCAGGAGAGCACCCTCGGGGTCTCTGTGAGGGAGGTATGTCTGTCTCTTCAGCAGCTGAGACAGATGACCAGAAAGGCAGAAAAAAAAGGACACACACACACACACGCACGCACACACAGTTAAATGCTGTCATAACAATGTAAGGTCACTGGTGACTGCAGGCATGTGTGACTCTGAAGCACACAAACACACATGCACAAAAACATGCACACCCATAAAAGAGACGGGTCCTAATTAGAACCATATCTGGCTAGTGTTGAGTCTGTCTGTCCTGTGGCTTCACAAACACAGTGTCTCCTGTGTTGTAAGTCATACCGCTGTTCTTCACACCCCAGGGAAAGGAAAACTAACTCTTTACTACTGTTACATTCTCTAACAGTCAAGTGAGCTACCTCCGCTTTCTTTTACTGTAAAACGTATTCATTCTGGACTCCGCTGCCTGCATTTGATACAAGTTTTGCTGACATAAGTAAAAAACGTACAGTGTAATTTCTTGAACAAGTACTCTTCCTGGATAATTCAGGTCATGAATTGCCATGCGATAAATAAACTGGAATGCTGTTAGTATGGCAAAAGCGTAACATGATTAGCAATGAACAACGCCAACTTGCTTTTCAATCACTCAGTTAGCGTTCCCGATTTTCAGGTACATACCAAGTACTATGATTGAAGAAAGCCAAACTGTTTGGCATTCCGATTTAATTGTGCATTAAGTACAAACATTTGAGGAACAACTATTTCACCTCTACATGAGTACAATTTCAGCTAAGTAACAGCATTTGTTCTTGAGTAAAAACGTCTGTAACTTTTCCACCTCTTGGAGTCTTGAGCTGCATTACTAACAATGTAAGTATATGGAGGGGCACTAGCGTATTTCCTGACTTTACCTCTATTAGCTCTGGCACTCCCTGTGGCTCCTCTGTATCAGGGGCCTCCGGACCCCCAGGCTTCGCTGCCACAGCAATCACAGGACATTCTTTAAATCTGGCCAACACAGAAATATCCATGTGGGAATTACAATATGTTTTGATGTTAAACTAATGATTAAAGTTACTCCAAAACCTCTTTATAAACATTTCTATTCACACTATTTTTTATAAAGCGGCAGTCCACTAGTATTTTTTATTTTATTTATACAGACAGTTGGAAACGGAGAGGGATACAGAGTGGGGAAGGCGCAGGAGCGAAGGTTTTGACAGGATTGGATCCTTGTCCACGAGAGACACAGGAGTGGCCTTACCTATCAATTATCTGGGCACACATTTCAGCCATTTACTCCACACTTATGCAGGTTTATGCCTGTGCTAGTCTATGTGCATACCTGGTGCTCTCCAGCGTTTTGTGTAGTCTCTTTGTCATCTTCTCAATGGCGTTCTGTCTCTTGTTGGCTGGCAGCAGGTCAGTCTTGTTCAGGATAACCACCATGCGAGGGCAGGTCAGCTCTCCAATCAGCAGACACTCAGCTGTCTGAGTCTGCAGCCCCTTCACAACATCCACCACCAGTATCATCAGGTCAATGATCTGAGCCCCTACCGCACACAAAATATACACATCAACAAGAGGCTTCCAGATTTTACTAACATGCAGGAAAAGTCATTACAGTAGAATGCCACTGTAATTCGCTGTAGAAAAAACGTTCCTGCCTTCTTCTTGTGCGTCCATACAAATCTGAGCAGTTACTGAAGCCCCTCTGAGTAAGAGTTTGGGTCTAGGATAGGTTTGACTATGAAACAATGGTGTACATAATGGTTGGGGAGACTTGCAACAGCCATCCTAGACCAGCCACCTCAAGGTTGATAAATACAGATGCTGGGGTGGACAATAGTAATAAAAACAGGAACGGACACAGACAACCAAGAATAACACCAGAACAAGAGGAGAAATTAAGGGAGGGGTGTACGAAGGGAGAGAGAGGAGAGAGAGGGAGCTAAAAGGGCTAGAGGGTTGAAATTAGAGCTCCAGCTCACTTGGTTGTCTTTCCTCTCCCTCTTTTCTTTTCCTGACTTTGGCAGTCTCTCTTTCCTGTGCTCCCCTCTTTTCTCTCCTTCTATTTGGCTCTCTCTCTTTCCTGTGCTTTCCCCACTAGGGACAGGAGGGGAAGTTTAATACATACCCCAATCCCCACATTTTCCTTCCTCCCTAATCTACAGCATGTGCCATCCACTGGCTCTCAGGCTTCATTTAGTATGTAGCTTACAAGACACAAATAGATACAATGTTGGAGTGTTTGAGTGAGTGAATGAGAGTCTATCTTGCTTTATTAAAGCCATCATTCTCAGACCTTTACCCCTACCACAATGTGCTTATATCAAGGTCTGCTCTGGTCTTCCAGCTACAAAAGGTGGTACCTTGGTTTTTCAGTTGTATGGTAACTGACTGAGAGGGAAGAAGGATGAGAAAAAAAGTAATACAGGAAGCTTCCCTGTGAGTAAGTTTCCTCATTGTCTCTTGATGACTGCACCACTGTAATCATTTCCCCTCATACTCCAACATCCTCTCAACTTGAGACGTTTAACTGAAACTACTTGCAGATTGAAGGCGCCCTCTGCTGGATAGGCTCAATTTTTTTAAAACACAAAATACATGGTGCTCTAATTGAGTGGAATACCAGTGAGGATGCAGCACAGGTCCCATCCTCGTGTGAACATGTATGTAGCCTACAGACATTCAGATGTGTGGTTATCAATTTGATAATGATTCCATGGCATGGCTGTGCCAAAATGTGGTTACTATTGGCTATTAAAAATGCATGTCAAGTACAGTTATCAGAGTAAATGACAACATATGGCGTGCATGGACTGACACTTGATACACAATAAACAATCCTGCTTGCTCCAAGCACCTTGCCTAAGGGGTATTTCACCAACAACTGCTAGACATTTAGAGAGCTCACCCCCTATGATGGTGCGAATAAGAGAGGCATGTCCAGGACAGTCCACCAAGGTGAACTGCAGGCTGTCATACTGGTGCCCTCCACTCTCTCGCAGGTGATCCGGAAGATCCACCGTGAATGAGGAGAAGCCGAGATCCAGCGTGATGCCTCTCTCTCGGGACTGTGGGTTTTTATCGAAGGCAGCCGTGGAGGCAGTGCTACTGAGCGCCCTTGCAAGCGACGTCTTCCCGCTGTCAACATGTCCAAGTACTCCCACGTTGAAATTCAACGTTTTAGTGCGATTGTCACTTGAGTCTGCCATTTTTTCACCTGTTTGTTGTAACCAGCGTGAATATTTTCACTCGGAGTTGGACCTTGAACTCAACTCGAACGGCAGCAGTAGCTGTTCTCCTCTTTACATCCGTTAAATCTGATGTCAAAACATCAATGTTCATATAACTAACACTATGAGTTTGCTTAAAACTAGTTGAGACTTTAACTTCTTCCTGGGTGTCAATACATTCCCTCCCGAGGCCAACATGATTAAGCGGAACGTTTGCGTTTTACTAGAAGAGTAAAAAGAAGAAAACAGACTTAGTGTCGCTTTGATTAAAAATCATTAGCAAATGTCAGCGGAGCGATGAAACACTTCTACTTTTTGGTTGGTTTGTGGGTTTCACGTCGATTGGAGAGTATCAATTAGACGGTAACAAGTTTCTACTACGTCAAAACAAGTGAAACACCAACGGAAATGAAGACGCAAAGGAGGCGTGGTTTTCCGGATATAAATAACTGACACGAGCTTCAGCCAATCAATTGGTTACATTGAACTAAAAGGTCCAATAGTTTTAGTCACTAGCCTAAATAGGCGGTACTTCAGGGTATTACTTCCTCCTATTTCCTTAGTAACCCACATGGAAACGCACTTCTCTGTGTTTTGAGTTTCCGCGCCGATTGTGGCGGTGAGAATCAAATAGGGGCATAGGGGGCATTTTCTTTGCCGTTATTGTGCCTTTGTCGTTTTCAAGTCATATATTTCTAAAAATAACACAACCATGAAGATCGAGGAGGTGAAAAGCACCACAAAAACTCAGCGGATCGCTTCTCATAGCCATGTGAAGGGACTCGGGCTAGACGAGGCCGGGAATGCTAAACAGACAGCATGTGGTCTAGTCGGACAGGAGACTGCAAGAGAGGTAATGTTCACGTAGCATGACAGTTACTCTTGTATTGACTGGGCTACTCACTTCGAGATCCAAAGCTTTTTGCAAGGAAGATCTATCTATTGTAAACAGTTACACTCAATCTCAACTGTACAGACGGTGGTGTCGCTGTTTCGTCACTTCAGAGGTGGAAGTGAACTGGTAATGAATGTGGGACACAATAGCTTAATTAAGAGTATGTTACAGGAGGAAGGTCACGACCAAGATCTCCAGCAGTGGCCAGTGTGTCCATACGCCAAATTAATCTACAACTCATAATAAAATGTCCAGAGGCTACGGGAAATGACGCCCCTCTTATGCACACACTCACACACACACACACACACTAAGGTAAAGACTACACATAATTTATATTATACATACATACAATTTCTCTTATTTCTATATTGTTAAGTGCTCTTACTGTAGATATTGTATTTCTTTTATATAGAGCTCTTACTCAATACTGTAAATATTGTGTTGGTTTTCTTTATTGTAAATAGTGTGAACTTGTTGCCCTTTGCACATTTCTGTTGAGCACTGCCACTTTTTCATTTCACTGCACAACCCGTGTATGTATGTGACGAATAAACCTCTTGAACTTGAACTATTGGAAATGTCATAGAAATTTAAAATAATATTTCCAACCAGTGAAATGTTTACTGTCAAGCTTGTTGATCCACTTTCCTTTGAGGAATAAAAAACAAACCAGAAATGTCCTGATTGTATCGATAGTGATAGTTGTAGCCAGAAATAAGACTTGGGAATGTGACATTTGCAACATAGACTCTGACATATATCAGTCATGTAAATTGTGCTATATGCCATTGAATAGTCTTGGAAAAGTCATGGAATTTGTTTAGCAAATTTATGTGGGAACCCTGGTCGGATTAATCAGAGATTGAATGTAGTCAAGTAAATGAGAAATTTTCAAATGATGAACACCTGCTGCTGGTCTGTTATTCTGGTAAGAAGCTGAGAGGCTCTGCATGGAATCTGGAACATTCCATCAAATTCTCATGGGTTTGGATCCATACCAAATGAAGGCCCCATGAAAATTATACTCAAATAAAGCAGTGCTGATAATGTAATTCTGTTGCAAATGTCTGCTGTTTGCATTTTACTAGAGGCCCATTTTTGGCACAGAGCACTCAGGAGGGTGCTTTCCACAATTCTGTTCACTGTCCTGTCCCACTTGCTGTCCAGACACGTTCAGATAATTGTATTGGAATCAGGTTCTCCTGTCGTTTTATCCTTGCATATCAATAAACTTTAAACTGGTGAAATCAGTGGCACTTAATATTTCTATTTCTCTCTTTAGGCTTGTGGCATCATTGTTGAGTTGATCCGATCAAAGAAGATGGCAGGGAGGGCAGTTTTACTGGCCGGGCCCCCAGGAACAGGAAAGGTACTGTGCTGAGGAAATGGCAAAGTTCTTGTCGAGTGCTGTTGTTATTATTGACATTGTTGGTGTTGTTGACGCTGCGGATTGTGACTAGAATTATAGTTTTTCCAGTCAATCTTGAACTGCAGCGTTTGAATTTTATTGACTCTTTCTATCTCCCTGGCCATCAGACTGCCCTAGCGTTGGCGATGGCACAGGAGTTGGGCAACAAGGTACCTTTCTGCCCCATGGTAGGCAGTGAGGTCTACTCATCTGAGATTAAGAAAACAGAAGTACTGATGGAGAATTTCAGAAGGGCCATTGGTGAGTGTCTTTTCAATACATTAATATTTCTCTCTCCTTCTCTTTCTGTTTGTCTCTCTCACACATAAACACAAATACAACAAAACCTTTACTGATGGGCATTAATCAAAGCTAACCCCTGTCACCATATATTCAACCTAGTCTCATTGGGGAGTGCTTGGACAGGAAGAACAAGGTGCCCTACTCCACACCCTTTCCGCTGAGCTGAAAGTCAGGACTCGGAGAGGGGATTTGTGTGAGCCGTGTTGACAAGGAAGGAAGGCTCGAGAGGGGGAAGGGGCTTGTCTGACTGTTGACGTTACCTGTCACGGGGAAGGAAATAGAGCTTGGGTTGACAGAGAGGTGGTCATCAGCACCTTTGCTCCACCCATAGAACAGAACATGCAGCGAGGGTGGGGGTTGTGTGGGAGGGGGTGCATTCTGAGGTTGTCGTCACCCTCTCGATAAGGGCACCGTGACAGACGGTCCCTGCCTTAAGCATTACTCTCTGACCCACACCAGACGAGATCAGCCACCTGTGTGCTACTCTTATTCGGGGCACAGGCCATATGAAAGAGGAACAAGGATTACAGTGTGATCACGTTACATAGAATGATGCCCAGACATTTCGCGTGCACACACACATTCATGTTCTCTCTCTGTAATAAATGCACTGTTAGGTAGACAGAAGGATGTGGCAGCTTTTGTCGATTCAAGAATATAAAGGCCCAATTGAGTTCTCATTCTGTACTGTATGCGCGTGTGTGTGTGTGTGTCTTTCTGTAATGTCGCCCACTTTTAGGATTGCGTATCAAGGAGACAAAGGAGGTGTATGAAGGGGAGGTGACAGAGCTGACCCCCTGTGAGACTGAGAATCCCATGGGTGGCTATGGAAAAACCATCAGCCACGTCATCATCGGTCTGAAGACTGGCAAGGGCACGAAGCAACTCAAGGTCAGATTGGGAGATAAAATATTGTTGCTCTTCTCTTTGTGTTCCCTCTGGCTTGTCTCTAGATTTGTGTCTGTCCAATGCTGCTTCTAAAGAACCTTGAGCTGCATTGTATGAAACCTGCTCTATAAATAAAGTTGTATTATTATTGTGTAATTTTCCTCTGGCCGCAATTAGAGGATTGGTTTATCAGGCTGGGAACTATAATAATTATTAAGGATCAACATGTCCAGGTCCGACACATTTGGTTAAAATATGTCTATGGCCCCTTTTGCTCCTGGCATTAACGTATCTCATATCCACATTGTGTCTGGATATTATTTAGTTGGCCAACATTTACACAGGACATAAAAATGCTTCGACAGGTAGACATGGAATTCTGATCTCTTCCTTCACAAAATTCTGATTGCCATGCACATCACTTTCTCCCTTAATGTTTACCTCCTTCAAAGTTTATGTAGTTTATAGTACGTGTTGATTGGCGATTTGTTGCATTTACACTTTGTTGATAATGTGGCCAAATGCATCACTGGGCATCCCCATAGGTGGATTACGTAATGCATTTATGCCTGGGTTTCTTCATTGTCTTTTTCTCCAAACACAAATACAGTCACCCAGGATGCATGCCAGGTGTAAAGAGGGCCTATGTAGCAGTTGATCACAGTAGAACCAGTGTTTTAATAAAATCTTTCCTGTTTCCTAAGTTGGATCCCAGTATTTATGAGAGTCTTCAGAAGGAGCGCGTGGAAGTGGGAGACGTCATCTACATTGAAGCCAACAGTGGAGCCGTCAAGGTATTACTGCAACTTACAGCCTGCACACAAGCTGCACAGATTCACTATAAAAAGTTGTGCATACTGTAATGCACCAGATTGTGTCTGGAAAGTTCAGAGATAGTTGTAAAACATTTTAAGTAAAAGCTGTAATGACACGCTTGAAGAAATAACTGATAAGACTGAAGTTAAGTGTTTTTCGTCTTGCCTGTCCTCTCCAGTCCTTCACGGCGGCATCGTTTCATCTTTCTCAGCCCTTCATGGAAGCTCTGTTCCATCTCTACTGTTCTCTGGAATGAACCTCTCATTCCTCCAGCTCTTCATAGGGCTGCCTCCCTCTATCTCTCCATCTCCCCCCCTCGCCTCTGTTCTAGCAGTGGGCCTTGTGGCCTGTGTTGACAGGCTGCGTTGACGGTTCCTTTTAATCGCTGCAGGTGGGCCGCCGGGCGCAGGTCGGCTCTAGTCAGTGGCCAAAGGAGGAGGGGTGGACACCACATTTGTTACTGTTGACAGCCACCTCATGAGCCTTCTTCTCTAACTCTTTCATCCCTCAGCCACATGCCCTCCTCTCTGCACTAGGCTGGCACTGGGTTCAATCATACACCTGCTCTCCCTACTCTCATATCCTCTCTTTTTTTTTAACCCTCTCCTCATTCCTGTCTTTGCAGAGACAAGGTCGTTGTGACACTTTTGCAACAGAGTTTGACCTGGAGGCAGAGGAGTATGTGCCGCTGCCCAAAGGTGACGTCCACAAAAAGAAAGAGATCATCCAAGATGTCACACTTCATGACCTGGATGTCGCAAACGCCAGACCCCAGGTACATGCCTGAAGTATCAGAGTAGCAAGTTGCATGACTGCAGATTGCCAGTCTGCAGAGTAATCTCCCAATTTTTAATATTTGTTCATTATTTTATCTCAGGGAGGCCAGGACATCCTCTCCATGATGGGACAACTGATGAAGCCCAAGAAGACAGAGATCACAGGTAAGGCAAAACGTAAAATAACCCCCTCCAGACATCACCAGCTGCTCAGTTGACTGTTCTTGTTAATTCATGGTCTTCCCTGCCTCTTTTCCATTCCAGACAAGCTGCGTGCCGAGATCAACAAGGTGGTGGACCGCTACATCGACCAAGGCGTCGCTGAGCTCGTTCCCGGTGTGTTGTTTGTGGACGAGGTTCACATGCTGGACATTGAGTGCTTCACGTACCTCCACCGAGCCCTGGAGAGCACCATCGCCCCCATCGTTGTGTTCGCCTCCAACAGGGGCAACTGTCTAATCAGGTGGGCATGTGACTGTTTAAGGGTTCCTAGTTTGATGGGGAGTCGGTGTGAAGACATGAGACACAATCTTGACGTCAATACATCAAGTGTTCTTCAAACTTGAGTGTTAGCTCTCGGTATTTTAACCATCCTCTGTTGTTGTCACCAGAGGGACCGAGGATATCAGCTCTCCTCACGGGATTCCATTGGACTTGCTGGACAGAGTCATGATTATCCGCACCATGCTGTATACACCACAGGAGATGAAGCAGGTGAGTGTGACTGTCACACTACTGCCATGTGTGATGCACGATGTCTGTGTATTTGTAGTTGCTGATGATGCCGTTGTTTGTAGATCATTAAGATCCGTGCTCAGACTGAGGGGATCAATATCAGCGAAGAGGCACTTACTCACTTGGGCGAGATTGGCACCAAGACCACCCTTAGGTAAAGTGTGTGTGTGTGTGTGTGGTGTGTGTGTGGTGTGTGTGTGTGTGTGTGGTGTGTGTGTGTGTGTGTGTCACACTGAGTGACTCATTTCTTGTTTCCTCTCAGGTATGCTGCACAGTTGCTGACCCCGGCCAGTCTGCTGGGGCGTGTCCAGGGAAAAGAGGGTGTGGAGAGGGAGCAGGTAGAGGAAATAAATGAGCTATTCTATGATGCCAAGTCCTCTGCAAAGATCCTCCAGGACCAGCATCACAAATTCATGAAATGAAACTCTGAATGTCCACCCTTTTCTATTATAACTCCCTTTATTTCCTCCATCCTTGTACCATGCTTCATTCTTCTCTCCCCTTCATCGCTCTTTCTAGAGTTGCCCTGGCTGTGCCTCATTACATTACATTACATATTGTTATAGGATTTGTTCTAATACATTTTAAGTTTTATTCACTATTTGTTGATGAGAAGATTTTTTTTCAATAAACAGGAAAACCCCAAAAAACAGTTTTCTTTGGTGTTTTTATTTTGGTGTATTACAAGCATAGACAAGCATACACATTTACTGACATATAGACTCCTGGCACCTCCTGCTAATGACTAATACAGTTTGGACGAAACAGAAGTTGCTAAGATATGTTTCTGTTTGTGAGTGTTTAAGCTTTTTATTGATGATCTTACAGAAGTGTTTTTTTGTGTCAATCGACCATCACAGTCACATCACAGTAGCGCACCAACGGTTTGCCATTCTGTGTGTGATATCTGCATGTAATCACCCTTGCCCGCACAGTCTACAGTATTTTGATATGATTGATGATAATAGTGAAGTGATAGAAATCCATGGATAGTAGTAGTGGTAGTGGTAGTGGAATAGGAAGAGCTTCAGACCAAAACCAGTTGTCCATTGATGGTTACTTCTGCTTCTTCCTGATTGGTCGAGCTGAGGGCTTGTTGAAAACGGTCTCTGCTCCTGACCTCACTCCACTGAACACAGAAGGGGCAGTTTTACCCTTTTTCTCTGTGAATAAAATGAGACAGTGGATATTTACTATATAAATATACACACTTCATCTGTCAGGAAAAAAAGTAAAACTTTTTCTGAGTGTGTGTGTGTGTGTGTGTGTGAGGGAGAAGACACTGTTCGGTTTGACAGGAGTCTCCCTCTCATCACCCCTCATCCTCCTTTGCCTCTCTGTATATGGAGTGGAAACTTCTGCATCACAAGAAACGCCTCTCTCATAAAATCGCTGCCATTGTTGAGCTCTAGTATCTCATCTTAGTCATCTTAGGTTAACCAGATACAGATTGCAAGAGATTGTTTCCTCACACACTCTCACCTATAAGACGGACCCCTAATCACATTGGAGTAAGTGTTCAGTGCTCACCACACTCTTCCATCACTTCAAACGTCTTGCTCTTCACTCCCTCTCTTGTACCCAGTTTATCCTTTGCTTCAACGAGGTCCTCTTCTCTCACTTCAGGATGCTGCTCTTGTTCGTCTTCTCCCTCACCAAGCTGAAGTGCATCAGAGAACCAATTAGGAACACACACCACATGTCCACTCCATATCTGCAGAAGTTTAGCTCCTTTCAACAATATGATGAGATCATTTACTCTGCTGTTTTGAGAATTCAGGTAGTGTCCTTACTTGAGACATGTTGGCTGAGTAGTTGAGGATATCGTCTAAGAAATTCTCTTCTCTCTGTCAGCTTTGCCTCTTTTCCTCTTATATGTCCGGCCCAACACACACACACACACACACCCCAGTGGACTATAAATGTGTTTGTATTGCTAATAAGTGACTCAGTGGGTCTGTGGACTCCTCCTCTTTTCTGTCTTTCTCCATGGCTCTGTTCATTCTCACGGTGTGCTGTCTTGTCTGCTGCATCATAAGATTAGATCACTGCTACAACTGGCTCAGTTAATATTACATTCATCCAACTAAACATCCATAGGGATACAAGTATGACGAGTATAGTCCATCACTAATCCCCCCCCCCCCTCTGAATTGCTTGAACCTTCTCTTTCGATCAGCATTGATTTAGCCAAAGTTCCTAGGTATCTAGACAACAAACATACTGACAAACTTTATACCATGCCAGAGTTACAAATACTTTATGTACAAAGCAAAAAGGAAGAGAGAAAGAGGGGCATTGCACTGCATTAAAAGAATGTCGCTCCCACCCCTTCCTGCCTCTTTCCCATAATTATATCATTATTCTGCCCGTAGGGACCCCAGTTTCAGAGGCACTGTGTACAGAGGAAGGACCAACAAATAGCCAGCAAATATTTCTCATGGGAATGAATGACTTGTTTCTTCGTTTTAGCTCTCAAGAAACAAAACATAATGTGACAGAGCAAAAAGAATAACACAAAAGTGAACAATGATACTGAAACTGATATTAAAGGCTAAATTCTGGAGTTACTCTACAAAATGTTCTTCTTTACAGTATAAAACTTAACAACTATTGGCTACTATTGGTTATCCACTTCACATAGAAGATGTTACCAAACATTTGTAAACTTAGAAAAACATAATGAGGCAGACTTCAAATGTAAATGAAAGTGCAGGTTGTTTATTAACAATGTAGAAAACAGATTCAATTCCAACTTTAGATGAACGAATTCCTAAAAGAAAGTGTCAGTATAGAGGGTGCATAAACAATCCAGTACTTCATAGAATCTGGTTTTCATTAACATACTCAACACAGAGGCTTGATTGACTCTCTGATGTCAACTCCAATCTAAACTGAACAGGAAATAATTTAATTTCATCATATAGACCTTGACCAAGGGGCATGGTTAACGTAGGCACCTATCAGTGCATCATCTCTCATAATGTTCATGTTTTATTAGAGAGAAGTCACTCAAATAGTTTTCCCAGTATATGATGAAAACTGGTATAACTATATATTACATTTTTTTGCTGTAATTTGCTACTTTCAAATAGCCATATAAGCAGCTAGAACCCCTCCAAAATGGTTAAAAAGTGTATATGAAAAATAGGATTTCTTCCAGCAACATGTTTTTTAATAAACCTGATTGAAAACACATGCATACACATATAGTGTAGCAGTTCTTTTTGGCTTATAATGTATAGCCAACTTTATTTTAAAAAAAACATAAAAAAAACATAAAAACATAAAAACACATCAAATGTTATTTTATTTATTTGTCCAGGATAGACTACCCCTCAGTAACAAGAGCAACTGTTTCCCCAAAGTCTATTCACAACCTCGCCAGGATTTGATGAATGTGCCATTTCTTCTTCATACTTGTATGTACCATCACAGGAATGATCCAGTGTGACATATCCACAATATGCCACACACACACACACACACACACACACACACACACACACACACACACACACACACACACAGCTGGCAACCCAGTGAGTCATTACAGTTTGAGGTGGAAAGGAAGGGTGGTTCCAGTCCAACACACCCACCAGATTCAAGTGTGTTTCTTTCTGTACTGGGGCAACAGCTGAGTCCTCACAAACACAATAAGTTGAGTCTCTGTGAGAAGGACAGTTACAAGCACACACAGTAGACACACTGCTCCCACGGCGATATGGACCAACCTTAGCGACCAGCCGTGGTCACAACAGAGAACACCCTAAAACCAGAGAATAAAGCAGCTGAAATTAGGCCCATTGATTTGGAGACAATACATAGATTGCAGGACTAATTATAGTAATTCATTACAATCTCTCTTAGACTTCAAATAATTCAAATGTCAGCAAGATAGTTAATAGAAAAAACACAAGTGGAGAAGGAAGAGAAACAGTTTTCTGGTACCTCAGACAGCGCAGTCACAATTGCACTGAGGGCAAGTGCCAGTAGTAGGACTGGGGAGGGCAACAAGCCTCGCAGAGGCTTCCATGGACTCAAGTGGAAGTATCTGTGTATGTAGAGAAGGCTGTGCAGGATGCGGAATCCCATGTTAAGACAGTTGGCCAGTATGAAACCAACAGCTCCAGCCCACCATGTCAGCATGTAGGACAGGAAGAGGAAAGACACAGACAGACCCAGCATCACCAGGTTATACCTAAACACACAACAAAAGAACTGACAGGTTATATTTGTATACTCATTGAAACTGTGTGTGTGTGTGTGTGTGTGTGTGTGTGTGTGTGTGTGTGCGCGCACTCTTACTTGTCAACCTCTTCTTGGCTCATGGCAGCAAATACAAAGCACTCTGTCACACCATTGACAGCTAGCAGGAGCACATAGGAGCTGTAGCATCGCAGCAAAGTGGGCCCTTTAACAAAATACCATAAACATAGCATGACTAACAGCACAAAACAAAACAGAATGTCTACAATATACCCACAGAACCAGTCTAATATTTCTGTGGTTGGGTTGTAGCTGACTGACCTGCCCCACTGCTCAGCAGAGAGCCCCCATAAATGTCCAGAGCCAGGTGGGAGTAGGCATAACCAAACACTGTGATAATCAGACCAATCACAAGCACCAACTTTAGCAGGCACTCCAAGACTTCTGCTGCAATAGCAACGTCCTCCTGAAGACAAATCCACATGGAGAATCAATACCACAACATAAAGAGTCATAACTAACAGATATTCCTGCCAAGGCATTCACAAAGAAGTTCTAAAATTTCAAGTGTTGGCTTTTCTCCAGGATTCAGACCTGTTTCTGACTTTTGACATTGCGCCCTCTCTCCAGAACTTTGGCAAAGAAGACATAGAAGCTTTCCTCAATGGGCAGGAAGACGAAGCGTGCCACCATGGAGCCCAGGTTGTTGACGATATCATAAACACCCTGGTCTCCGAAGCTGAGGACATTCAAGAAGGTCATGACGTAACGTTCACCCTCCGTCAGGATCTGCTTCAGGAAGGACTGCTTGAAGAAGCTCCATGTCAGCCGGGCCAGTGTCCAGTCTATCAACGGCTATAAACACAACAATATAGGGAGGTGCAATAGCCTTAGTGGTTAAACAGTACATCTTGTAACTGATCCTGCATGATGAGTAGTACTCTTCCTTGCCAAAATGTCCTTGAGCTAAGAACTGAATCCACACCTGCTATAGGGACATGAATCCTGGCTCTAACCACGCTGGAGAAACACATTATTATACGTGTTACACTGATGTGTATCGCGCATATGTGTGTCATAAAATCCAAAATATTAGATCAGATTAGATGACACTTAAATGATCCCTGTGGGGACATTGGGTTATGTACATCACTGAAAAATTAACACATTTGCAACAGCCATACAGCATAGTCCTGGAAGGACAGTGGTGATAAATGTGTTGAGTGCGGTTTTAGCTGTAAATACTACCTCTCCATCAGCTCTGCAGGGCAGCAAGTCTCCAACACCGTGCAGGGGAAAACACTTTTTGGTGGCATCTTCAGAGCCCAGGAAACGAAAGAAGTATACAGCATAGCACAGCACCAGGAATCCTGTGTACACCAACTAAGAAAAACCATACCTTAAAATGAAAAAAAAAAATACAAATAAACTATTTACTGCAATAGTGGGGAGGACTTACGCTCAGTTCTTACCTGAGCAACAGAAAAGATGTAAAGGCCCCATTCAGGAGCAGACACCACAAGCACCACAGTTATAATGCACTTAGCAATCATTGCTAAGCTCTCAGCTACCACCTTCAGCCTGACAAACATGTGGGCTTGAGCCAGGACCCAGAGGGGTTCAGCCAGCAGCTCCTGCACCGCAGCCAGAGCAAACATCCCCACAGCAGGGCCATAGTGAGGGATAGTCTGTGGATCTGGGATCTCCAAGAGCCACAGCCACACACAGACCAACAGGGATGACCATACCACACCAAGTGGCAACCTGAGAGGTGAAAAGGGTTCAGTGAGACAGAGACACATTACAGACACACAGGCAAACATCAATGTGCCAAGTTAAATGCTTAGCATCAAGTGTAGGTGTAGAAGTCACTCCAATTGTCGTCGTAAATCCAACTCACGTCAGCCATAGCAGGTTGATAACCTGTCTCCAATTATGGCCTGTCCCCGATCCTCCACTCAGACAGGCCCTCCGGAACGCCTCTCTGGATAAGAAGACTAATGTGGAATAGAGTAGCGTAAGCCTGGAAGAATAAACACACACACACTTCAGTCAGGATGCACTGTGCTCTTTCTCTTCTGGCTTGTGCTACTCTGCTCCCATGACAGCACCTGTCAACTTACCTGACATTGACGACCCCAATCAGTTCTTTGGACACAAACCGTAGCGTGAATGCATTCAGCAAGAAAGTGAGCACACGGAACATCACCTGAGATATGATGACGAAGGAAAACCATATGAATTATTTAATATCCAAGACAAATTTAGCTGACTATCCTAATGTTCTATTCTGACACAACATTAACACCGTCATTACTGTGCACTTAAGTGGTAATGCTATGGCCCTGGATCCTATAGTATTGTGTTTATTTACCTGTAGCAACACATTATATGATGCAAGAGTGGATGCGTTCTTCAGCACATCTTGAGAGCTCATTTTGAAGTCCCCTTGACTCGCTGGCAACTTTTTGTCCAGCGAGAATTTGACTGGCTATCCACTGTCTTCCGCAGTGAGGGAAAGGAATAGCATCTCAAAGTCACCGTGGCAGATATGAAACCGCCATACTGTAATAACCGTCGGTGTAATTAGCTGATAAGTTGTAGCTCCCAATTCCCCATCAGCAAGTGAGGTTCTTTGACTCCAGGCCCCTGTTCCACTTCCGTACACAGTGTACGGATATACGTTACGCGGTGACGTCAGTGGAGCGTTATGTTTACCTTTCTGCCGCTAGGGGGCGGAGCCATCCTTCTGATAATCTACACAGCACGGTGGGTTGATTGAAGTCTGTATGGCCTAGACATTATATTAAAGTTATATTATTATCCATATTTTCAGTTTCTCATTAAAGACTCCACCCAGGAACACACGTGAGGGTGAGTGCCTTCTGTAGGTTTATCTAAACAGCCTATAAGTGTATGCCTGTATGCCTGTGTATGCATGACATATAGCACAATTTCCATGACCAATATTTCCATGTCACATTCTTTTTTACGTTGAATAGCTGATCTGATTGTCCCAAGTCTTATTTCTGAATGGCTAAAACAATAACTTAATACTATCTATTAAGTCCTACTATGTTTCAGTCCCCTTCTACCTGTTACTGTTTTTATGTGCTATTCTGTCAACATCTTATCTTATTTGTCATAATTGATTGATAATTGATTGTGTCCTAAATCTGATTGTCTTTAGGCTTGATTGGCTAGGCTTGTTTGTGGCAAAGAAGGAAAGTTCTGATTTGGGTTATTATTCTTCAAAGGTAAGCAGCCAAGCTCGACATTAAACATTTCACTGGTTGGGAAAAAAAAGATTCTCAACAAATTTCCATGACATTTCCACAACTATATGCACATGTTCCATTTTCCACGCCTGGAAAACAAGTTTTGAATTCCATGACGCTGCAAAGCAGTTCTAAAAGGAGCACAGGGAACTTGGGAGTTGATGACTTTTTAATAAGATGTAAAAGATGGAGACAGTAAAAAAAAAAGTACATTCTTAGCGAACCAATATACATGTTACAACAATATTCACATAAATTATCTATATACAACATTTCAGTGAGTCCCACTCATGTCAACCTAAAAACATTACTGTTCCTTTTCAACCAATCTGCCCGTCTACAGACAGTACCTTTAGATGCAGCAGAAAGACCTGCTGTTGCTCTGTTTAAGTTTGTTCTTTACATGGCACAGTTCAGACAACCACACAAACCACAAGTTCTTCTTCTTTGCCAGAAACACATGAACCAGTCAAAGTCAGTCAGATCTTTCAACAATAATTAACACAGATGGATGGGGATGTTGGTCTGAGAGTTTTCAACATGCTGTTGGCTCATTCGCACACACAATCTACACAGAAAGTATACAATGTATGCTTATAGGTTTCTTTCCCTCTCACCATTTTGCATCTCCAGTTGGGTTGAATCGAATGGTACCATAAGGGACACAAAATAGCTGCAGATGGCAGCTGTGACTGTAAGTGGAATGTCCCACCCTCCCACCCTAATAGTTATTATTCATACAGGCTTTATTATCTATACAGGTTAGCATGCACACAAATAAAATTAACACCAATATGTACAAGAGCCCATTCCCTTATAATTTCTACATGTACCGACTGCTTGTGCTTAAAATATGGTCACACAAATACTGAATGTGGAGCAGCTCACTCATTTGCAAGTTTGATCATGTGACCCTAATTTTACCTATCCCCCTGACCCCAGTGCTGTCATAAGAACAGTGTGGGGACCTGCCTGTCACTTTTCTAGGAGGTGCTCCATCTTGGGGTTGATGAATGAAAAACCGGCGAATGCTGTCTGGTCCATGGAATCTATGAAGTTCTTATCGCTGTAGGACAGTCGGGGCTTCTCACTGAGAAATTCCCGATCAAAGTTGCTGCAATCATTGGGTGCTTTCTGCAATTGACCAGAAACATATGTCAGCAAAATGAAAGAACAGAGGAGATCATCATATATTATAGATGGACGTAACATAGCATGTGTGAAACATACCACTTTGGGTTTGAAGGGGGGTTCCACATCCCTCCTCTCCAAGCCCGACCAGTTAATGGTCTTGAAGAAAGGGTGCGAACGGATATTACCCACAATTCCTAGCCTGCGAGTGGGGTCTCTTTCAAACAACTGCAGGGAGAGAAACAGGAAAGGGTAAGTAAGGGATCTCAGGCAGTCAGCAACAGAAATGGTGTTGTGTGACCCCATAGAGGGTACAGACCCTCTCCATTAGGTCCTTGGCCTCCTTGGTGATCCAACGAGGGTAGTGAGGTGTATCCATACGGATGGACTCAAACAACTCATCCTCATCATCTCCATGGAATGGCGACTGCCCAATCATCATCTCGTACAGCAACACCCCATATGACCACCAGTCAACTGAGTAGGAGTATTTCTGTCCCAGCAGGATCTGATGGGCGATGTCATGACATTATAAATTACACAGATCAGGGTTGCAAATTGAAAACTAGTCAATTACAAGAAAGCGTCCATCTAGTTGGAACACGGTACCTCTGGAGCGATATAATCAGGAGTACCACAGAAAGTAGTGGCCCGGTTCTCTCCAAACACATTCTCCTTGCACATGCCAAAGTCGGCTATCTTTATGTGTCCCTCATGATCCAGCATCACATTGTCTAACTTAAGATCTCTGGAAACAGAGTGATCAAAGCAGAATTGGAAAACAAGTAGTGATTTTGAGTATCATAATAAATGTCTTTGTTTAAAATGTATGTGCTGTACATTCAGATGTAATAGGCATTTTTGCTGACCTGTAGATGATCCCTTTGGTGTGCAAGAACTGGAGACCACAAATGATCTCAGCTGAGTAGAACCTAGAAAGAAGAAGACAGGGGGGGGGTAGATATCAACTTTCTCTCAAAATCTGGCTGGTGGGAAGGCGCATACCACAGTGTAGCTATCTCACTATTGAGTTGGCAGCTGAGCAATGGTGTCCATGTGGACTCTGTTCAGTGTGGAGCTGAATTATTGAGGAGGACATTTGTATAGAGTAGGAGACAGGTGAATAATGTTCTCATAATGTGAAACCTGAGAGAAGCTGTCAGCTAAAGGATTAGCCTATCTCTGACCTGCTTCTCTTGTCATCTGTGTCAGGTGAAACAGATTCAGCCCTAACAAGAGATAGAGTAGCTGCCACTCTGACCCAGTAGCTGGTCATTCATTGTGAATGACCTACTGACAAGGCGTAAATAGGCTTTGTCGAGTTATATCTACTCAATAACTCTCACTCAAGACAGATTACAAATATCGCTCTCATAAAACGCGTTAATACACATGCACATATACACACACCTACACCTGCTCTACAAACAAGACTATTAGAACAAGGAACATTTTAAAAGAGCTCTACATATTGCACTTAAGATGTAAGAGTTTGTAGATGGGCTCTGCTGTGTGTAGAGAGTTGAGAAGATGAACCAGCCTATCTACGGCACTGGATCAAGAGGCTAGTGGTAACCACTGGAAGAACAGGGCCTTTGTGCTGATAAAGAGTTCACTGGAAACTTGTTAGTTCAGTCACCGCCTCAGGAAAAATACTGGATAACTAGGAAACCAAACCCAAGAGATACTTTACATTCCACTACAGAGAAACACAAGCATACATAGCTCTAGACAAACAAATACACACAGAGACATGCATGTTTGTTTAATGATTAATGCAGTGGGAGAGGATGAAACATTATCATTATTCTCTCTTTCTCTGTCTCTCTCACTCTCTGAGTGAGTAAATTATCCACCCAGGCTGTATACAGTCACTGAGTGAGGAGGATTTTAGAGGATGTCAACATAGGATCGGGTGTCTGTAGCATTCGTAAATTAGAGAACTACTCCTGTCAACTTTTGAAACCAAAATAGTTATGGTTATGATTTGGCAAGAAAGGTGCAACATTTGTAAACGTTTTAAAGTGTTTTGTTCCTCAAAGCACAATTTGTGTGTCTCAGTTTGGAAGCACAGTTGCCACCATGTTTTGGACTTCAGAGCGCTTTCAACCAATGTAACAGCTTAAATAAAGAGCAAGGAAAAATAGCTTTCCTCTGGAGCAATTCCCAGAGGTAATGGATAGAGAGGTAGGTGGTGAGAGAGACTCCTCCAGAGACACACACAGACCCTAAGGGCTGCTCACTCCTTACAAGGCCACTGCTGGTGAGCAGCAATTAATGGACACTGGCCCCAATAGCCCCAATCCATCAGGGTATAGCATATTGTGTAAAACAAAAAGAGGGAGAGGCAAAGAGAGCGGGAGAGTGTGTTAGGAGAGAGAGAGTGAGTGAGGGAGAGAGAGAGAGTGAGTGAGTGAGTGAGTGAGTGAGTGAGTGAGTGAGTGAGTGAGAGAGAGAGAGAGAGAGAGAGAGAGAGAGAGAGAGAGAGAGAGAGAGAGAGAGAGAGAGAGAATAAACATAGGCCATTCTTTATGGGTATCTGGTTTCGATCAGGACATTGATTGTGTTGTGTCTGTGCCATGACTTGAGCATATGGGTGCTGAGTAATGACGGCGGGTTGGGTGTGTTTTTATCCACCATGTCTGCATGTCTGTGTGACAGGTGGTACTCACGTGGCTCTGTAGAGGTCAAAGCGTCCTTTCTCTTGAATATGAAACATCAGGTCTCCTCCGTTCAGATACTCCATCACAAAGAACAGATGCTCCTATGGATAAGTTTCACTGTCAGCGCTAAGGACACGGTCTCAAACAACTATGTAGAGCAGAAAGTGGAGCCAAAGTGAAGGGAAGACTGAGCACTATCATGATCAAAGAGGAGAGGGGCTACCTTGGTCTGAAAAGTGGAGTAAAGGTGTGTGAGGAAGGGATTATCCCAGGCTAGGGCCAAGACTCTCTTCTCTACCATAGTACACTCCACATCATCATCCATCAGTACCACATCTTTCTTCAGAGCCTTCACTGCAAAGTACTCTCCACAACCCTTCAGCTCTGCCAGGAGAACCTGGGAGAGGAGAGGAGATTGGTAACAGAAGAAAAGAATGATTAGCATCGATACTTCAAATGTCTTTTGTCTGACGAAGAGCTTAACATCTATACTTCTTCATTATCTAACTATTTGTATCTGAGGCCTACCTTGCCAAAGCTTCCCTTCCCCAGGACCTTGTGGAAGACAAAGTTGTCCACGTTGATGCGGGTCAGATGGGTGAGACGAGACGCAGGCCGCGGGCTGGACCCCTCCCATAGTCTGCCGTAGGGAGCACCATCTAATGGACAAACAATTACCACATGTGGGATCTTCTTCACAATACTCATCATCTTTTACATTTTTAGGTATTTTTCTGCAGGCATAATTACAGGTACAGAACCCATGTCACACACACATGCAGGCACGTATGTACAATGTACAAATACATACAGAGACACACACACACACACACACACACACACACACACACACACTGACCATTGATGTCGAGACCACTGTTCCTGTTAACCTCATCATAGACTCCAATATCAGGCTGATCGGGCAGGTTTGGATCTGAGCGGCGAGTAGATGATTTCTGATCGGCAGAAGAGAAAGAAAAAGAAAAAATAAGCAAGAGCAAGACAAGAGGTTGGTATGTAAAGACTTAACAGCACTGACTGAACACAGAAAACAGCTATACAGTATCAGCTATTACTCAGATGCACTGCCACAGATGCACTGCATGCAGGGTTTGGCTCAATCATATTTGTCACCTGGGAGTTGGCTTTCATAGATGGCAAATTCTAGGTGAGGTGTAAGAATACACTTCTTTGAGTGTCCCTCACACTACAAACTGTAGGTATTGAACCAGAGGTCTGAAAAAAGGAGAACAAGGGGAACTGGAAGCTCCACAACAAGCCAGTTTTTTGTCCTTAAACACACCAGGACAGGAAGCTCAGGTTCCCACCACCATACAACTACATCTGGGTCAGGTGTCACACACACTGAACAACGTTGTCTCGAGGTGCACACACACACACACACACACACACACACCAAGGACTGGGACTTGAGTTTGCAACTTGAGTTTGCAACTCAAGTGGCACTGAAGTTGCATATAAATTGACTCGACTTGGACTCTAGATCAGTGAAAAGAATGTCATTGTTGCATTGTATAACTTGATCATGACACAGGGCAGCTATGTTGCCTCACAGCAAGAAGACACACACACCGTGTGATGGACTGGCAACCTGTCCAGGGTGTTTCCCTGCCTTCTGCATGCTGGGATAGGCTCCAGACCCTGAATGGGCCCCACTCAGGGGTGTTTTAGAACTTAAATGGTAAATGGCTGCATTTATATAGTGCTTTACAATATATGCCTCTCATTCACCCATTCACACACACTCACACACACACCGATGGCAGTGAGCTACCATGCAAGGTGCTGGCCTGACCATCAGGAGCAATTTGGGGTCCTTGCCCAAGGACACTTCAACATGTGGACAGGAGGAGCTGGGGGTCGAACCGCCAACCTTGTGATTAGTGGACAACCTGCTCTACCACTGAGCCACAGCCGCCCCACAACTTTAACAAGATTAGCTTTCATTGTGTGTTAGGGTTAGGGTTGTGTTACTGCATGGCAGTATAACGTATTAAGTGATTTTGTACACTTGTGATGCCTATCTATACCTTCATTTAGGTTACATTATCATTTAATTTAACCAAATGTCTGATGTACTGATAGTTAAATAAGACATAATGTAATCAGCTGGCTGTAAATTTCTTCGAAATAACCATGTTGTGATTAAAGCAGACCATATGAGACATGTCTCTCAAACACTTGAGGCTTGACTTGTGAGTATCTCTGACTCTCTCTCTCTCTCTCTCTCTCTCTCTCTCTCTCTCTCTCTCACACACACACACAAATTACAGTAACTCACCTGGCTGACTTGTGTAAGTGCTTCGGCTAGTAGTTTCTGGTTGATTCCACATAGGTTGGCTACTTTATCCTCACACTTGTGATGGACATTCATGGCACAATCTACAACAGAACAGTAAACTCTGTTACAGACACAAAAACACTCACACTCAGATACGACTCCAATATTAACTCAAGCACATCCTTACCTTCACACTTGAGGCCTTGCTTGACCAGACCCCACAGCAGACTGCCACAGTGGTCACAGAAGGTAGGGCTCATGTAGTTGTGGCTCTTAAAGCGGTGCGGCATGTCAATTTTAAAGCGCTCCTTCTGGAACTGTGGGGACAGACAGGACTCCTCACTGGCAAGAATAACCGGTGGCAGAGAGAGAGCAAAAAGTGGCCTATGCCACTTAACAGCCCTGCGCACCTGCCTCATCTTCATTTTGCTCGTCCTCTCTCACATTCCCTGGTTCCCTCTCACAGCTGATATTGTCCCAGAAGTGGCCAAGCTGATGAATCCAAAGTTCCTTGTTTCTTCACTACATCTGCCTCTAGTGTCCTGATTTAAAGTTTCTGAGACCACACCCCACCCATTACACAGCCACTAAGCTCCCCACTCAATCCACCATTCAGCTGTGCCTGTGTGTGTGTGTGTGTGTGTGTGTGTGCGTCTGTTTCAATTTAACCATTATCTGGGTGATCTGGTCTTTGATCGTCATTATTGATGTATATTGATGATCACTGAAAAGAACTGAACCTGACTGGGGTCTGCCTGTCTGGTGTAGACTCTGACCCAGAAACACCTGCTGAGTCAATGATGTCACCACCATTGTTCACATTGTTAGAGAGGGATACCCTTTCTACCTAAAGGCCCAAAATCGAAGTGACATTTGGAGAACGCTCATAGTGCATGGTGTACGGCAGAAAAGGTAAACTTGCGTTACGCACCACAGTGTCCCGACTGTTGGTAGCTGTGCCTGTACATCTGCCAATGATTTTGTCAATACACTTCTTGTGGATGGCTGCATTGCATTCTGAGAAAGAGTAAAGATGAAAGAGGATTGGACACTTTGGTGCAGTAGGTGAGCACATGTTGCGCATTGCCCAAGGTAATAAAGCAGTACAGTGAAAAGGAATATTTCATGGTTGAACACACTGTAATATATACTGTGTGGGTATTCCATGCTGGTATTTTCAGGTATTGTACAAAGCACAGTATCATTTTATAATGTTAGTGTACACTTACGTCTGCATTTATAGCCTTGCTTGTTGAGTCCCCTGTGGGAGACAAAGAAACATGAGTGAGTCACTAGTATCATTCATTGATGGGCTAATGATTGAATGCTGTTAATAATAGCTTGAGACAAAGTGTGAATGGTTTTCTGATTAATCATTTGTCAGTGATAACGAGCAACAAGGAGAGCTATGATGAGTTGTATACAGGGTTTCCTTTTTGTTCAAACTTTAGCTTCTCTGAGACCAGACTGGGCTTCAAAGTAGGAATAGTAGTAGTACTAGTGTCTTAGCCATCACAGGATGAGAAACATAATAATTGTCATCTATAGATGTTACATGGTGTGAAAGACATCACATCCAAGCAGGGCCTCTAACTCACTCAGATAGTGAATCTAAATATCGCCAGATCACAGGAGGTGTCTAAATATCATTTATTTAATCTCTCTGTAGTCTTTACTCTTTAGTGTTCTAGTCTTTCTGATTAATGGTGTATGAGTTCTTCATTAGCTGCTACAGCCTTCTGTTTATAGAGCTGAGGGGCAAGCTGGACTGACCAGACAAACTCCCTGCAGACGGAGCAGAAGGTGGGCTGTCTGAAGAAAGTGGCGATGAACTCATGGTTCTTTATGAAGTGGATCTTGGCCTGCTTGATGGCCCCCCGTCTGCGGTTCAGGGTAGGGGCCTCTTCCTCCTTCACAGCTTGCTTACCCTCTTCCAGATACACAGAGAATAACAGATCAGTCAACCCACAATACTGTAGTGAGAAATCAAAGGTCATTTGGTATGAGTCACAAAGTGATAGCCCTTATGTTAATCTACAGGGACCCAACAGGAGTTGCTCATGTGAGTGTCAGCGATAAGATTAGATTAGCAGAAGGAATAGCAACATTGACTAAGTGGCAGGAGAAGTTGGCTGTGTGTATTCGGGGAGGGGGTAGAGATAAAACAGAAGAATGAAAATCAGGCATAATGCACATTGACTGTACAACTGCAGATACGGTTAGGTTACATGGTATTTGATGAGTACTAAAGTTAGGAGACAGAGGTAGAGAACACATTTCCATACTCTTCATCATCAACCCCCCCCCCCCCTCCCCCAACAGCAGGCCCTGTCTCTTATCTATGCAACCACTGTAAAGCAGAGGAAAACAGATCGGACAGATGGCTACAGAAAAGCATCTACATGACTGAAAAAGTTCATGTAGATGAGAATAGAAAAATGAAGAGAAGGTTTCCATCTGATTTCCTCTCACCTGTATCAGCTCCCTCCAGGAAGTATTGCACTGCCATCATCACTTTGCCAGAAGGCTGTAGATCCACCTGAACAAACAGACAAATACACACACACACACACACACACACACACACACACACACAAACAGTTAGACACAAGCAACCCAAAATATTACTCTACACAAACACATGCAGAGCTCTGATGTCCTACCCAGAATTCAGCTCGCCCATTGGCTTTCTTGCAGCGCTCGGCAAGGACAGACACACCAACAGTGACCTCAGCCAGAGGCTCCTCCGCTGTCTTCATCAGCAGTACCTGGAGCACACGGCCCTCGTAGATGTGGGCATCAAAACTGGCCTTCCAGGCCGGGTACATAGTGGGCTTCCGCTGAACCAGGGTCTTACCTCGCTCTTGGAAGAGAAAGAGACACAGAGAAGGAAAGACAGAGAGAGACAGAGAGGGGGGGGGGGGGCAGGGAGGGAGCGGGGAATTAAAAAATATATATATTTCAAGCAATGAGAAATGGAAAGGAAATGACAGCTTTGTTATTAGACTGTGACAAGGCTGTCATCATGGCAAAGCACGACTTCTGTAAAAGAAGCAATTTGCCCTCATCACCAAGTTTCTCACCAGTAGTCAGAGCCTCCTTCATCTTGATGGCACAGAAGGGGGCGTCGGCCAAGGGGGACAGGGCCCCCAGGTCGTAGGAGTTGAAGGTGATCCTCAAGAAAGGAGCCATGGAGACGAGTACCAGAGTCACCTGCTCTCAGAGATGGACAAACAGAGGGTTAGTTACATACACAGCCTACTGGTCATATGCATGGTAGATCATGATACAGTCAGCTACAGTTCATCACCATATCCACTATATTACATGCAGGCATACACATACACAAACACAAAGCCTCACAAACACGAGTGCAACACCAATACTGCTGGTTCGACGTCTAGGCATGAAGAACTAAGTACTAAAGGTCTATGTGATACGTACTATCTATCTGTATTGAGCCATCGAAAAACATCAGAGAGGGGAGATAAGATAGTGCTCCTTCAACTGACATTTGTACGAGAAAATGCATGTGTACATATTCCAGACATCACACCCGTCAAACAGCTGCACGTTACAAAAACAGACATGTGTACAGTGACACCACCAACAACAGATGCTTGTATTAGTAGGAACACACTGTTTACTGTTGAACCACAGGAAAATTCCTGTGACTTTGTGTTTACACTTGTACTTTGTAATCTGTAGGTGATACATTTCAATAGTCACACCCACTTACAAGCAGGACACAGCACATTTTAGCACCTCCCTCAAGAACACTTTGTCACTTTGTCAGTGAGTGAGACAGCAATACGCCTGTGTGTGTGGCCTCCTTAGAATTGCTCTTTTTGTCAAAGCTCTAAGATAAATGTGATAACCTTAAAATGTAATTCCAAGTAAACTGCATAAAAATGTATATTTTGGGGCAAATTGTATTGCCACGTTATTGGTGAAATATATGCTGAAACTGATAAATTGGTGAAAGGTCAAAATCAGCCTAGCTTGTTTGTGCATTATGTAGGCATTATGTAAGTGCTTATGTAGGCCTACTTGGACAAGGCCTTAACTTTCTCTGTGGGAAAAGGGAGATGCAACCATGCATGGCCAGGTTCTGCATGCACAATGCTGATGGAGAGCTGACACCAATTAACCTTAGGTGTTAGCCAAAACCCACAGTTACCAACAGGCTGTTGCAATTGCCTTTTCTGTTATTTCTAAACCACATATATAAAACTACAGCTACAATGCCATATGTGCCTGTAGCATACCATAGCCTTCTGCCACACATTTTCTTCCCTGTCATTGTTTTTCTACGGTGCATGGTTTCTGCATGGGTGTAGCTGCAATAGTGGAGGTATTTCTCTGCATTACTGAGCAAGCCTCAACATGTCTCTAATCCAACTACAGGCATGCAGAGCTCCACAGTAGGCCTAGATGGTATTCACAATCCCAAAACCCAAAACCGCCCACACCAAGACCAGAAAGAAGTAAGAAACACAGCAAAACAAAAGGCAGAAAGAAGGGAAGGGGAAGTCATGTACACTTCTATTGCCGTGAGCTGTGATGTCAGGGTTCTGGGTGTTAATCAATAGTAAGCTCACTGTGTGATTGAAGGCAGTAGTGATTGATTATCCAGCAAACTGGTACATGAGCAGTTTCGATTTGTCCTGTTTGTTAAATTCAGTACTGTCCCATAGCCCACTGTAATTGTACTTCTTTCCAATTGATTTCCTAATATAATTACTGCATAAATTACCAACTCAGGAAAAGTGTGTTTGCTGCCATAAGCAGTAAATTGTGCTAATAAGGCTAAATTACTTGAATTAACACTTGGAAACTGAGCCTATGAGGTAATTGATCAGAAAACATGGAATTTAAGTAGTGGAATTCATGTAGTGGAACATCTTACCGTATGAGATACTATAATACATATCTTGGACACATAGTATATAACACACTAGTCACATGTTCCGGGCTGTTTCTTGGAGACTGAGTCTTAGACTCACATTACTACTAAGCTGATTGAAATAATGAGATAAAAGGCAGGCCATTCGTTTTCTCCGATCCCGACACTCTCCATTGAGGTTGTTAAGGGAGGAAGTAAAAGAGAGAAATGGGAGGGAGAGAGAGAGAGAGCGAGAGAGAGAGAGCTTGTACAGTAATCATTACTGTCTGTAAGGGATGTGGGATTCCCCCTGTAATTCAAACTATTACTACGGCTCAGCTGGCGCTCCATGTAAGACCTCTCCATGTTAACATCAAGCTCATACTGTAGTTGACTGGCTGAACCATACTGCACGCTGACAACTGATACGTAACACATCCAAAGATAGCCACACCACCTCCGTATCTTTCTCTCTCTCTGTCTCAAGCACGTACACACGCACACACACACACACACGCGCACACGCACACACACACACACACACACACACAGAGGTAGAACCCATGTAGTGGTAGTGTAGTGGGTGTGGATATACTGTAACTAGTTTTGAAATGGATGGTCAGAGACCTTGACAAACTAGACCACACACTGACACAGAGGGCAACACAATGCCCAGGGCAGCTATTACAGTGGCACACCGTGCAACTGATCCTTGTGCGTGTGTGTGTGTGTGTGTGTGTGTGTGTGCGGATCAGCAAAGGATCAGCATCAACCTGAGGATCAGTCAGGTTCAGTCAGTGCATTGGTCTTGCTACATCTTTCTCAGTAGGATGTGGTTGAATTTCAGTTGGCAGAATGCAGATGTCACCAAACTTCTAACTAAAAGCAAACTCAAACATTTGCAACCAAGTTCCCTTTACGGTCAAGAAGGTTTTGTCTAAAAAAAATAAAAAAATAAAAAATAAAAAATCGGACTGGTGATCAGTTTGTCCTATGAAAAATAACCTTTTTTTCTAAATTGAGAGTCCCCTTTCTTGCTGTCCAGACCTGCCTACATTCCTCACCGGGACTGCTGTACGATTTCAGTTGACTTGAAAACCGATAGAATAGATAGTTGATAGTATTAATTAAATCGAAGTAGATAATTGGTGATACTGGCTGTAGCATGTAATAACCATGGAAAAACGTAACGATATTATCTAAAAGAGAAAACCTAGCCTACTTGTAAAGGCTAAACTGCAACTATTGTTCTATATTGGTTATAGCTGCGAGAGATTTAGCATAAAACATCTATAATAGAGATTATTAAGTATTTTACATACATTAGTGTCACGTTGTATGCTTTCCGTCAGGGACTAAAAAAATAGCAGCGCGAGCCACAGTCACTCTGCCCATAGATGAAGAAGGGGTTCATTTTGGTCTTTAGACAAAGTTTATGCAAACTCTAGCTGGAAAGAGCCAAAGTTTGTTAAAACATCGAAAACATAACAGTAATAGCAATCTCACCTCGTCTTGCGAACTCGGCTATACCGTTGTAGTTGCAGAATGGTGAAACTTGTTCTTTCTCTTCCTCTCGTTTTTTCGTTCTGTGATTCCGCCGATTGAGGAAGTGGCGCGCGCTCGCAGGCTTCTCGGCAGACTGTGACGTTTACAAGCAGGTATACACGCACGCACACACGCACACACACACACACACACACACAGAGAAAGCGGTCTATGCCCCAGTACTTGCAGGGTACTCAGGTGCCTTATTTTGAATAATGGTTTTGTCAGTGACTGTTTTGTATCTTCTGTATCTTTTCAGGAGATGGAGTGAGCACTATTACTATTCACCTGTTTTACACAGTAAGCAACTTTAGAGGTACATGGCATTTCCAGTCCTCTGGGTGATTAAATGATGTGGCATCCTCACTGCAGACCAGACTTCACCTCAGCTGGAAAACCTGCCCAGGCAACCAGCTGAATTTATAGATCTGCATTGCTGCTGAGTGTGTCCTAGATTACTGTAGCATATGTGGGGGAAGAGACTTGGACTTTTTACATAAAGTGTGTGTGTGTGTGTGTGTGTGTGTGTGCGTGTGTGCGTGCGTGTGTGATTCACACGGCTAGTAGGCTGCGGGGGTAGTCAGGGTTTGGACTTGGCTCTGCTGGTGTGGAGGTGGCAGAATTGGCTCCTGCAGATGCTTGTGCTTTCCTTGCGTTAAACTGACTCAAGAAATCCAAATTCTTCATCTCTCTTATTTCTTTCAGCATCACACCTGCCACCCCTCCCCCACCCCCACATAACACACCACCCCCCACCCCCCCCACCCTCACCCACACATACCACACCACCACCCACCCATATACATGTACAAATTGGTGCATGAGCTCATTTACTAAATGCCAACTAAGCCACTTCCATCATGGTGACACTCATGAAACAGTGAGTGAAGTGAATCAAGACATAAACTAGGAATGAAGAAAATAAATTCCTTATGCAGGGTGGGAAGTAGTAAAGTATTTAGGTGCAGCTTACCACTAGTAACCCGTATGTGCCAATTGGAGATACTAAACAGGTCTAGTATGTGCTGCTACAGTGCAAAGTGAAACACAAATGTAAGGTGAAACCCGTCACTATCAAGCTAACAAGGTTCAGGTGTGTCACTCCAGTAAAGACTTACATAACAGGGAGATTCTGATTCATCATAGACAACAGGAAGTCTACGGTAAGTAGGTAAGGTAGTAAGGTAGGTGTGTATGTACTACTCTGACCTCTGATATACACATACTCATGCTTCTAGGATTCTCCTTTCCTGTGCCGTAACAGTGAACATGACACCCCCATTTCCCTCTAGCACACACACACACACAAACACAACCGCAAACACACTCACGTGCACAAACGCATACCCACTGTCATGATATACCTGTGGGATTTATAGGATCTAACAGAGGTGGATGTTGAATTTGGCATGCAGAGCATACACTGAGCAGCGACGAGAGCCTCGTGAGCTCCACATAGATGAATCTCCCAGCTCTGTGCTGACATATCTGGCTCCAACGGGTCATTGATGACTGGAAGTCGCATCACTCACTGGTAACTTGGTTTGCCGTTGTGGCATATTGGATTGTGTTAATTTGAAGGTAAAAAGGACAGGATTTAAACTTGGCAGTATTATAGCTTAAATAGGTCAATGAGAATAAATGTTTGGATCGTAAACTAATGTTAAGGACAAATGAGAGCATGTTTAGAGAGTGGTGTAGTAATTGTTGGCAAATGATGTTGAGTCAGGTTGGGATTCTCCTCTGTGATTGGTTGAAGAATGGACAGGGTCTGAAAAGCTTGAAGAGTCAAGGGGTCAGTCAAGACAAGGTGACCAAGGGTGTAGTCAACCATGTTTTAAGAGTGACACAAAAGTAAAAATAAAAAAGCTACGGCATCTGAGAGTGTTTGATAGACTCAAGTATACAACGGCAGAGTATTACACTCCCTGACCATGATGCTACTACAACATGAATCTGTTGATACTGACTCTTGCCTTTGCTTGTCCAACCTTACTGTCCCAAAGCCTGAATAATTGCAGCATTATTAGATGACTGGAGAAAAGGCCATGCTACCGGGAAAATGGTCCCTAAATTGTTATGACAACCTTGGCTCATAGAATCCAGTCAGTTTTCCGATTTCCCCATGGTCACCATCAGAGCTCTGCTGACACGTGTTTATGTCTCTATCTCTGTTGATGGTTGCTGATGACACAGAGGTCACAAAAGAGCGGAAACCATGACACAGACTCTGTGTTTAGATAACTCTGATAATAAATGCTCAGACAGAGGTGAGGAGTATGCTGAAGGCTGTGTGTTTTTTCTCTATATGTCCTGTGTTGAGGGAGAGTGGGCTATTTAAAGCAGTAAGGGAGGTGGAATAGGTATAACATTGACTAGTCAGTATAGGCTGCAAAGAGTTTGTAAAGTGGGACATAAGAGCGTGTCCCTCCATTCTTCCACCCCCTCCATGGCTTTTTTCTCATCCTCTCCTGGTCTCTGGAGGGGGGTTGCAGAGAAACACAAGACAAGGTGCTAACCCAGAAATGTCAAGCCAATGTCAAGTGGACACATAGGTATTTTTTCCCTCTTTCTTCTCTCTCTTACTCTTTATTTTTTCCTCATCTATACTAGCCAACCCCCCAGGATTTTCCTTTTACATAAAACAAACCATCGCCAACAATTATGCAATAAAAACTTTCCCTTTTTGAGGAGTGCCGCGATGCCCACACAACACCATGAAAGATGAGAAGGCATGCTGTTGTAACTCACGACCACACCAGAGATGCTGCATTACCCTCTCTAATTATAGCTGATCCTAGATAAGTATGTCAGTGTAAATTTGTCATTGTGAGTGAAGTAAAGTTCATAGGTCTCAACACAACATGGGTCGGAAGCTGTAGATAAGGAAGTTCAGCTTAGAAAAAAAGCTGTTTTTTCTATTTCAGCTTTTAGGCTTCAGTAGTGCATGATTCCTTTGACGAGTACCAGAGGCAGAGTATATACAATGGAGCTGAAAGCATGTGACCTTATTGAGTAGGCAGTGTGTGTATGATTGATTGGTTATTTGATTGTCTCTACATTTCGGCTGCCTGGGGCAATATGGAGGTATGTGTGGGTTATGACACTGTTGCTGCGCCACTGTAGAAAGCCTATCTTTCCACCATCAATCATACAGCTAGCTCTCATCGCTTGTTTTTAATCAATCAACAAACAGAGCTAAAACACCAGTGCAGAATCTGACATGCCCACTTTATTCCTGTCTCCCCTTCCACCAGTTCAAATCATCAATTTCGTGTCTCTCACTGTCCTTTATTATGACTAGTAATATCATAATAAGCATGCAAAAAGTGACTGAGTTCTGCATGTACCCTCTGAGGAGGGTATTACAGAGCACTAGCCTTACTTACATTTACATACTTACAATTACTACGATAGCTCACTCAGCATCAAAGGCACTGACAGACAGCTAATAAAGAGAAGTTATTCCAGTAGACACAAAAGGAAGAACAGGTACGGTGCTGGGAACTAAGAAATGTAAGGAATTTGTAGTGTACTGTGCTATAGAAATCTATGAAGCATGCATGGACCTAACCAACAGAAATATGATATAGCACCAGAGAAGATGAGAAAAGGCAGAAGCGACTGAGGAAGGAGAAACACAGAGTTGGGGATAAAGAGGGAGAACAGAGTGATGAATGATCCATCGTCTATATAGGACGAGGTGTCTGCAACTTTTCAGGAGCCCCAGAAAGCAAACTTTCTCCCTGATATCATTCTGGGTCAGGAAGCCTCAGGGGAAGATGAGAAGCAGAGCAGCCCTGGCCTTTCCTTGGCCGTATGCTCCTGCACAGCACACTGCTCTGTGTATGACTCAGTCCCCATTGCCTTCCCTAGCAGTAGTGTGATCTGAAACACCAGATAACCCATTAATATATCTCACTTCTCCTTTAGCAGCCAATCCTTATTCAGTATAAAATATGGGTGGGCGTGCTTCATGTAAATAGGCCAAGGATTATACGTCATCACAGACACAACACATTAATTAGATATGCTCATATAGCAGGTGTTACAAATGGGGTGTAAACAGTTGGACAGCATAGCAGCACTGATGTTACTATTTCTACTGAGTGTACTGAACTCCACCAGCAAGGTCATGGTGACAAAAAGTCAATGACAGCCTGTTGTACCTCAGAGCTTAGGTCATCTGCCACCTGGAGGACATGAGGAGGTATAACCGAGGCTAACGAGAAAACACTGACAGAGCATTTCCACCGTTACTCTCTTTTACTTGGTTCCAAACAGTGTTAGAAATAAACGTAGTAACTTGTCAAGTACAGTCCATGACACTGATTATGTAGTTCAGTGAAATTACTGATTCCTTGTTCGTTCCAGGGCAACAAATCTGCAGACAACTAGCAGTAAAAATGAAGGGTTAGAGTCCTTATATAAATAAGAATTTACAGGGTAATTGTCAGAGGTACTTAAAACAATAAAGACATATTTGGCCACATTTTTCCAAATGAAATAAAGGACAGTAGTAGAAACATTTGGCCACTCTGGCCTACAATGAGGGATGACATAAAAATGACAGGTATACACTTGTATTCCTTTTTCAGGTTCATTCTCTTTTATATCAGTGCAAATAAAGCAAATAAGTCTCTACATGTATGTGTTTACATTTAGTAGCTCTTGCAAGACCATTTCGAAAATACAGTACATGGTAGTTCCAGACATTTCTCTCTATATAAGAAACATTATTCATACTTTGAGGCAGCCTGTGCTTCAAAATATTATGTATTGAGATACATTTCCACTGGCTGTGTCCTACAGAAGAATACCTGTTGAAAATGAAGGCATAAGGAATTCATTCTCTCACTGACGCCCAGGCAGAAACCTTTCCAGAGTGTTTGTGAGTTACGTTGCTTGGCTACATTAAGACCCCATACTTATATTTTTGGCAACCTTGAAAACGAAAGGAAAATTGTATTGTGGTGAAAGGAAAATTGTATTGTGGTGAAAGTCAATGTTTTGTTCAGTGGAAGAGACAATTTGTTTAGGTTGTTTTAAAATAACACACTTAGACTAAATTGTGTTAAAACACAATTAAAACCATTGAACATCTTTTTCCTCCTACACATTGTAAAAAACATTCCACCACCTTTCAATTAACTTAGATGACAAGTCCAACTACGTTGATCCACTACTAGGTCACGTTACTGTAATGTTCCAGACTGGCAGATATCTGGGCCAACACCTCTCCTGGCTCTCAGCATCACACCTGCTGTAGCAGCAGGTTGAGGACACTGGAGGTTGACAAAGTAGGTGATCGTGTCCCCTCTCCAAGAACACAAAGTCTTCTTTTCTTCAGTCCAGTCAGGTTAGTTACACCTCTCAAAGATAACTGAATATCGTTCTTCATTTTCCCTTTTTGTTTTGACATTCAGGCATTTTCATGGACAGAAGCTTGTAGCAGAGAAAAGGCAGTTTCCCCAGGTAATGTGGGAGAAGTGAGTGATGGATGTTGAGGTCCATTTTCGGCAACCCACCCAGTGTGGCTACTAGTATTATAAAACGGTGGCCTCCTCCATGGCATTTACCCACCTGCAGGAGGAGCAGATTTGGTATCAAGAAAACATTTTTTGAATTGATTATCACAGTAAGACTTAAGAACTTGTGCTACGGGAGTAACTCATGCTAGTAAGGACTATTTCTTCCCAGTTTGGAAACTACAAGTCCTGTGCCTGTCAGCATGAGAGATGGCCACATTATAAATTGAGCTAATTTTAAAGCATGCTCCTGAATTAGAAAAATGAGGATATTTTTCCTAAAGGGGTGAGTTCATCCAGCGTCTCTGTTTCACACACCTCTCTAAACTAACTCCACACATATCAGCAGCGACCCCAAATGGAGAGCTGGGCGTAAGCATGTGATTCTGGGTCACTCAGACTGTAGCTTCTTCTCATTGTGAGTCTCTTTAGAGGCTCCAACAGCATGATGTTGCTAACGATCAAGCTAATTTGAAAGCACGTTCTTGAATTACCGTAGATGAACTATAGACAGAGAAGTGAATTACACAGACTTCACATTAAAACCGGCTATCAGATAAGTGTTATAGTGTAGTACTCACCTCTGGGCCGTGTAGTTGTCCTCAGCTTTAAAGGTGTAATACAAAGTCTTTTTGTGGTAAAGCTGGAAGACATTGGCTTCCTCCTCCCACTCTTGCCTGTCAGGCAGCTTCACTGTGAAGCCCAACAGAGGCAAACTCTCCGATGCCACTTTTTCCTGGAGACGGACAACGGGAGGGAGAAAGTCATCAATTATACACTGAGATGATTTAATTGTAGGCTTTTCTGTTTTAGCTATTTTATTGAACTGAAGATTAGGTTAGGCTAAAACTACAAATGATGCCATCTCATTGGCTCACTATGTAACAACATGTGCCTATGAGTGAATAGATGTGTGCTGTTCAGGTTTAAGGGGAGCGTATGTTTCCCCTCACCTCTTGGGCCCGGTAGGTGTAAAGCACCTTGTCTTTTAGGAGAAACCACAGTCTCTTCCAGCTCCTCTTGCTCCTCTTACTGCGCTGTAGACTGCCACTTATGGAGCCTTCCTCGGATACAGTCATCTAGGCAACATGGGAACAAGAGGCCTCTAATTAGCAACATTATACTGATGAAAACATTGCACATCACCAACAATTAATTTATTTGCACTGTGCTGTGAAAACGCCTCTGGGTGTACCTGGGTCAGCGAGGCAGCGCCTTTCCGATGTCTCCAAAGGTTGGGAGGGTGAATGTTTTGAAAAACAGCGGACAGGGGTCGGCTGGAACGGTTTGGCCGAGGGCTACTCTTACCTGTCAGTGCATACACATCTCCTGCAGAGACAGACATCACGTTTATAACCAGTATACAGGAGAGAGAGACAGAGAGAGGGACCAGAAAATGTACAAGAGCAGCTGTGTACCTTTCTTCTTGAGTTCACTGTAACAGTGGTCACACACTTTGGCCATGCGGTCCTTCATGTATTTCAGGGGATATCTGTTCCTGGAACAGCTCCGGCAAACAATCTGTGTCCAACGGCAGAAAGGCACCTCAGGCACATTATACTAGTTCAGAAAACCAGTGCATTTTTATATGTGCTCCTGTGCGTGACTCACCCTCCCACAGGCATGGCAGTGGTGTCTACGAAGCGTAATGCTGAAATCAGAGGTGCAGTTCATACACATCATCACATGGGACACCGGCACAAGTGTGGGGGCCTTCTCACCTAGAGACAGCCGCAAACGCTCTCTGGCCTGGAATACACACACACACACACACACGCACACACACACACACACCACACACACACTGAACTTTATCACACTGAGGATACTGATAACCATAAAAATCTACAAACATTTAAAGTGTAACAACAATCTCATTCTGGCCTGATGAGGCGAAGCATGTTTGAAGTAACACATATAATACAGAGCGAGTAATGACATTATACTATGTATAAACAGACAATACAGTTTTCCTCACCTCTCCTGGGCAACTGAATGCTACTGGTCCTCTGGCATGCTCAGTCACTGTGCGGCTTAGAGTGTAAAACCAGTCCTCTCTTTCACTGCAGGAGCTGCACACAAATACACACATTCTCACACCCTGACACAACACTGTTATTACTAAATCATAATTAAATACTGTACTGTTAGATTTCAGTCCTCCTACAATATTTTTAAGTTTAAATTCATTTCAAAGGCATACTGAGACAATTTGGGTCCCTTCTGAGCAATAAAAAAAACTGTAATATTTCAAAAATGGCAGTGATTATGTAAATATCTATATTTCATATTGTACACATAGTGTTTGATTATTATTTTACTGATGGCTCCCTAATGGGGGTGGGAAGACTGATGAAGGCCAAGGCCAATGTGTTCATCTGCTGTGCATTACATTAAATTAAACAAATTAAACATATTTTGTGAGTGTGGCCATTCCTTTCTTTTATGGGCTGTATACCAAAACATCATGTGGTTTATGTGGCACTGTGAGTTACTCCTCCAACTGGTTCTGAGCTATACTGCCATTATTAGATAATATCCATCATAATTCAAATGGGACATGTGACAGTTTCAAGGTAGCAGTGTGACCCACCTTGCAGACAGAGTGATGGAGATGTCTGTTCCTTCAATCTTCAGTGCGTTCTGGACATTCTCTATGATGGGTTTACTGACCTGGAATATTAATCAGTAATAGCACATGTCAAACATCAGACAGAGTAGAGAGAGAGAGAGAGAGAGAGAGAGAGAGAGAGAGAGAGAGAGAAAATGTGACAGCCTGAGAGTTGGGGAACAGTTGAAAAGTCACCACTAGCATTCAGGGTTTTCCAAACTCACATCATTGATAATTACAGATAGATAACAGATAAATTAATTATTTAAAAATATATATCTTGATCACATGAGTATAGCTTGTATATTTGTTGGAAGGACTTTTTGTCAGGGTTTTCAAAATGAACGCAAGCCGCTATGGATACATAGCGCAGCAAATATTGTACATAAACATATGCTAAAGTGAAAACCAGGTGAAAACCAAAGTGAGGAATTAGAGCTATGAAGATGAAAGGAGGACTCTGACCTTCATCCCTGTGAGTGACAGAGTGTTCTTCAGTCTGTATTTCCCGTCCTGCTGGGGGTAGGTATACAGCAGCACATCGTTCATCTGACAACAGACAGACATAGCACTCATCAGTCACTGTGATCTTGCACAGCCACAAATCAGAATGAATCAGACAATTCATTTGTATATGCACGTCACAGGATGGGTTAAAAGGACAATTTTTTTTGACGTAACAAAGAGATTGATTCAGATAAATAGTCCAGCTGTCCTGACTTGACCAATGTCCTTTGTGTAGGTGCAGCATGTCACCATTAGGTGGCACTCTAAGGTAATAGGAACCTTGATATGCGCTCATATTACACACGTTCACACAGTTTCTGTTCCTATGACAACACCAAAAATGTAGCAATTAATCCCAGCTGCAATTAACCTCACCAACAAGCACAGTATGTGATTTCATGTACTAGATTAGTGGTGGTGTGCGTGGTGATGGTGAAGAAGGTGATGGCATCTAGTTGGGTAGCTGACTTTACTGGCCTGTTGCTGTTTTGATGATTTTTAGTATGGTTGTTATGACGGAATTGATGTTATTAATAGGACTCTCTAGGACTTTTGGGGTATTTAATGCCACTGTACAGTACTGTATTATGAAGTATGTATTATTAAACTTACATATTTTCAAAGGGTCATCTTATTCCTTGTCAAAGATATTGTTTGTAAGTTTCCAGTGGACATTTGTTTTCTCATGTTGTCTCCTACACTGGTAATAGCTAACAAGTGATCATCTCCTGAAAGATAAACTAGCAACATATGCAGCAATGATTACCAATATTCCTCCAGAAGAGACATTTATCAGACCATAGGAGGGTAAAGCAGTGCTCTACGATGATGCTCTATGGACCTTTTGCAAAGGAGCTTCATTTATTGATCTCTCTTGATTCAGGATAACATTTTAGAGATATCTCTATGTTTAAATCAGTGTGTCATCTCTCTCCACTCCCTATATCCATCCTCTCCCTCATGAGGTGGTATAGGGAAAACATGTTCTGTTGGCACGGATACAGAGATGGCCACTCTGACAGGCGGTAAAGAATGACCTGCCTAAAGTTGTTACTCCGTTTAGACTTATGGCTTTATAAGTTAGATCCCTCTCTCCTCCTCTTCCCTCCCTCTATAGCCTTCAATCTCCCTGTTGACCCTTACATTGTAGTATTAGTGGGCTGAAGGTTCATCATTCAAGAAAAACATGTAAGGCTGCATCAGTAGATAAGTCATATATGACGGTGCTGGTCATAAGAATGCAGGCTGTCTATATTGAGACTAATATTTGGCTGAGAGAATACTCTCTGAGAGAGTACTAAAATACTAAAAATTCCCAGGTCTGCATTGGCCAGTCAGGGTATGTGGAGCTGCTCTTGACCTTCCCTGGGCTGTCAGTAAAGAACTGGCTCCGGAAGTCGGCATTCAGAAACATCCTGCCAGGAAACCCTGCTCTTAATAGCATAGTCTGGACATAGAAATAGACGAGGCAGAAAATGCCCTATGACACTGATAGATTAGATACCAGGAGAAACATAATACAAACTTAGATATATGATGAAGCAGGTATTGAGATTGTAAAACATAAGAGCATTATATGACCACTGAAAATTGTGGCAATTCAATATCTTTGAGTGAGTATTACACTACAAACAGGAAGTGACATTTACCAGAAACAGATGGCGAGGCTGTCTACTCTTCCTGCTGACCTTCATCAGGGTACCCTCCTTCACAAAAACCTGAGAACAAGAGTACATACACAGGAGAAAATTGAACTACAAACTTTACTAATCATTAAACACAGGATTGCTCAGGGCATCTACAATACTTAATGTCGTTCTTCAAGCCAGGCCTCCCGGGGATTCCCAGCTGAACGATTGTATAAAGGGCAACACAAAGGTGGCAGAGGGCAGACGGGGTGGGCAAGGTTTGGACAGAAACAATGCTGTTATCAGAGCATACCCTGCCAGGCTGCAGCAGGTCCCTCTGGCCACGAACACTGTACTCTATATTGACCAGACGCAACAAGTTCTCCTGAGACAGAGAGAGGAAGAGAGAGAAATAGAGATGGCAAAAGGAAAGTGCTGTAATAGTTATACAAGGTAAAGTGTTAAACAATGGCTGCACGTGCTTATATGTGGCGCTTACCCCATGTTTCAAGCTGTCATTAGCTTGATCTGCAATATCAGACACTATCGCCACAGCAGCTGAAGCAGAGACAGATAGAAAGAGAGAGAGAGAGAGAGAGAGAGAGAGAGAGAGAGAGAGGAGAGGGAGAGGGAGGAGGGCAATCAGATGTTAAGAAGTGATTAAAATCACAATCAATATTCATCAGTGATTAGATGCTCCTTCTTTCCTTGTCTCCATATGGAAAGTCACCTAACATATGATGCCCCACTCCCAATTCTCCCTGTACAGTCATTGTGAGTCAGCAGGGTGTCTGAGGGCAGCAGCCTACGTGTCTGGCCTGGATTGGGCTCCCTCATCGTAGATAAGAGATAGTGTTGCTGCAGCTAGTCTCATGAATTACACACAGTGTTCACACAGAAGAGAGCAAAAATGACTATCTGGTGAGTTACCACCACATAGATCCAAAATGGCTCTCTCGTGACAACCTCTCCATGCCAAATGAGCAGAAATAAATTCCCTGTAAGCACACTGCAACCAACAGGCCAGTGAAGCTCTCCTGTGAGTAACAGGGAATGCAGAGCGGGCTTTGTCCACGGCAGCCAGAGATGGTAAATCTCCTGTTGTGGTCTGTTCTACAACATGTTGCTGTACCTTGGGTGTCTTCATACTCCTTGGAATCTGGGGAGAGGTTGTTCAGGTAATCTGTAAGAGGAGGGAAACAAATCAAAGAAACGAGTCAAGCTAACACGAGGTGATAACCCTATTCTGTACTCAGAAAGGATACTCTGTGTTGATTGATATGAATCAGAGACTCACCAGTGAGGAGCATGCGGTACTGAGCCACACGCACAACGACCTGTAGCAGCTGATGTTTGAGAGAAATGTTCTCCCCAGCTGGACTCTGCTGCTGAGACAAGAAGTACAGAATTTGAGCAAAACCATTGCTGTCATTGCTGTTCGTTCCTTTTGGTAAGAATTAAAACGAATTGTATCAAAACAACATGTCAGATTAAGACAGTGAAGGGCACCTTGCTCAATGTGGAAAAATATTGCCAAAGATAAAGTTCATACTGACAAGAAAATTATACAACGATGGGCCATTCAGCAGAATCACAAGTCAGTTATAAAGTGTGAGCAAGGGCCAATAACACAGAGTGCTGGTCAGCACAGTTCCTTGCAGTGTGTGTGTGTGTGTGTGTGTGTGTGTCAACCCCTTCTTTCTCTCTCATAACCTCTTCTCTCTCAATAAAGAACACACACACAAGCACACACACACATACAGATCCTGCGATCACAAATCAATGCCACACTCCTGGCAGGTCAATATGTTGACAGGGCAGGTGTAAAGACTGTGCATCACCTAATTAGCTTGTGTCAGCTTCTCTCTCCTGATGAAACTGAAAAGGGGAGGTGGACACCATGCCTTCATCATGCTAACTAACAATAACAAAGTCCTTCACTGTCCATCACTCACAAATGCGATGCATGTGATATATGAGTGTTTATGGGTATGTGAACCAATTAAAGTTCTCAAGTAACCATACATGAGAAGCCCATACTGTCAGAAATTCTTTGAAAAGATACATTTTCCAACAAATATATGATGAACAGCTAATAGAAAATAGATTAAAATGACCATTCTGGCCACTAGGAACAAGTGTCTTGTGGAATCAGGGTTTTAGCACAACAGCGACTTCACATATTTTTGCACACAGGGATATCTGACTTTTTGTTTTTCAGAAAGATTTGAGGTTTAGATAAGGATTTTATGAGATAGCATGACATATTTGCTGTTTCTAATGCCAAATGTGTGTATTATATTCCTAAATGCTACTTTTATTTCAAAATAACAAATGATGGCTGTCACAGAAAAAAAAACACATCACTGCAATTTTTGTGACTTTCACTTGGGTTTCAGAACACTTTCTCTTTTTTTACTTTTTGTTTCTCCAGTGTATTTGTCCCTTTACATTTGATTTGATTGTACTTGTATCCACTTTTCACTTAGCCAGCCTCTTGCTTGAACCTTTTAAGGGTTTCTTGTCCTCCTACACACACACACACACACACACACACCATTACCATCAGACTCAGCCATCACCATCTCCTTCACCACAAAACACATACTTCATCTTTGTCATTGTGTATAGAAAATACACGCACAGCAACACACACACACACACACACACACACACACACACACGCAAACACAATTCTGCTGATAAGAAATAACGGGCAGAGATGGGAAAGGGAAGGCCCTTGATAGTTATCAAAGATTTATGAGGTAGACGCTAATTTAACAAAAGTTTATCTTAGATTATACCTCAAACTTGTGAACAATGGCTGCAAAGGCGGGTGAAGTTCGGCAGCTGTCATCCAGTAGGCTCATGCTGCGGTCGTAGTGACCAATGTAAGTAGTAAAAACCAAGAACTCTGCCTTCCTGGACAGGAATGCATCTGCAATCCTCTGGCTCTCCTCCCTGAAGGGAGAAATAGTAGTGAGAAGATGGAAGAGAGTCAGCATGCATCATCATGGGAAGGGAAGACAGGAGGACAACTGGAGGGTGATGCTTTTTATTTATGGCACATGATATGTGTGTGTGTGTGTGTGTGTGTGTGTGTGTGTGTGTGTGTGTTAGTGTTTGCTACTGTAGCATGGGATAGTGTATTCCCCTCACCAGTGTCGGATTCGATTCTCCAGCTCAGTGAGGATTCTGCGGTGCAGGGTGTAAACGTCAGGCAGCTCATTGAGAATCTCCCTAAGCCTCTCTTCATCCAACACCGGATCCCCCTCATCCCCCACTGCTGCCCCCACCGCTTCCCGGAAGTCCTGGCACACAGGGAGGAGTGTGGAGAAATTATGATGTTTACTTAGTTGAGTTTATGTTTGGAATCCAAGATACAATTTCACCGAAGTCTGCAATTTGTTCCCTGTTTCTCCTTCACCCCTTCTGCAGTGGGGCAATAAGATAATATCTGAGAGAATTAATTATCTGAGAGAATTAATCTCTTGTAATCTCTTCATCTCCTACACACACACACACGCACACACGCACACACACACGCGCACACACACACACACACACACACACACACACACATATACAGGATTGAATAATTCATATGAATCCAGAAACTTATATGCACCCGCTAAGTACTGAAATGGTATGGTACTGAAATATGTGTACACGCATCTACCTGAATGTTTAATCTTGCTTTTCACTAATAAGCAGGAATAGAATGGCAGTGTATGTAAGACACACTCCTTAACACAAAGAATTTGCTGTGAAGCTGACTTTGTATTGCATTGTATAATTCGATGTCATACAAATTTTTCAGGTCTCTACATTGCTTGGATCTGATGTCGCAACTGAGCAAAGCAAAACTGATTGCGGTGCATGACTAGTTTACCAATAGAAACACATGACCACCACACCTAACACACAACACACAAATCTGTCCCTTTCTACAGAGTTAGTCCAAAACCTGCCAATTGAGAATATTGTGTGTGACAGTGTACATGAGAACTCCATTCCACTGATAAAGTTAAAAAGAATAGAGATATAACACTAAAAAAAGAAGATAAATATAGCACTTACTTCCTGGAGGAGCTTGAGGGTTTTCACATGTCTGTGGACAGAGAAATATATAAAAAATTCAATGAAAGCGAATGAGACTTAATAAGATCTGACAGACTCTGAGAACAGATGTGATAATGGATATGAGTTTACATGTAACTCACAATCTCTCTGTGTCCACCAGTTCTTTGGCGATGTAAAAAGCTCTGGATCGACCATCAGGCTGTAAACAATGACAGTATTTATTTATTTATTGTATTTATTTGTATATATATGTCCAGCAATGAAACTAAAAGATTTGGCCCAGAAAAGCCAAACCAGTATTCAATTTCTAAATAATAAGGACAATCTTGTATTAGATCATTACCCTCCATTACAATCCTGGCTTGGCCATGTTTGCAGTTGCCCAAGGTGAACAATGCTAGCCAAAGTTAATGAGTCAGTACATTTTCTATTCTTCACTATTTTATTTCTAATCTAGGTGTTTCATTTCAAAATTAAATAGCTACAAAATTGTTATCATAAAATCAAAACAAATTATAGTATTTTCGAACTTAAGTCTTTGGTTGATAGATATTGTACTAGATCCTTTTAGAAACATTGAACAATCAACTTCAAAATGTTTTTGTTTTTCCCCAAAATGGATTTATTGCATTTCGGAATAGAACAATTCCATTTGAATGCAACACACACATTATATCTTCTCATATAAATCATTGTTTCCATCACTATGAAATCAAAACACAAGTCTCAGGACGAACCTGTCTGTCATAATTGATGTCTGCCCCTCCCTCCTCCTCCTCAGAGGTGCGTCCTTGGTCTTCCTCACCCGCTGTGTCTCCCCCTACATCACCCACTGAACCACTTATTGGACCAACAGCCATGGAGCACACGTTGTAGGCTTCTGTATAGGCACTGAGGAGACAGATCAGATTAGTAATACGTGGCATACACACAGCTTGTATGTGCTTACATTCATTTGTCAGTGATGAAACGACATTACTAAATTACTAAAAAGTAAAGAGGAATATTTCTGATTGTTGAGGATCAATCAGCTCCCAAGAGCTTGCTCACTGCAACCAGTTCAGCCAATACAGTTTGATGAATTGTAATAAAACTCAAAGGCTACCTGCAGTAATAGATTAAAAAAACATGTGATTTGGAGAAGAGAATTGTAACTTGAAGAATGATTCAACACAAATGCAGTTTCAATAACTGTATTATCATTGCATTCCAACATGTGGTCTAGTTCGTGAAGTCGCATTTCAGTTTTCACCACAAATTTGACTTAATGGATTCATAATATGAACTGTGTTCTCTGTATGAACCTTCATCTGTGAGAGAATAAATCAGACAGAGGAATCTCATGCAGCCAACTGAGCTGTCTTGATGCTCCGTGTATTGAAATATTGCTATAATAACCAAACATATTCAGAGGCAAATGTGAATAGATGAGACGTTGTAGCGCTACAGAAACCAATAAAGTGATCCTGTAAGGCCTGCAGCAACGGCTTTACCCGACCCAGGGACGGTGTCGGTATTTCATGCAGGGAGCCCAAATGAATATGCTAATGGTTGCAGCTCAGTGGGGAGTGTAAGCTACGCTAATAACAACACACCCTTGAGTTACAGTATGCTTCTATGTGACCAATTGCCTTGCCAGTGTTATTGCTATGTTTCACTTTAAGCACCAATGGATTTAGCCCCACTGAGATGCAAATTAGCTACACATGATCAACATATGTGAGAGGTTCAGATCTCTGCATCTCACATATTAGAACTGCACGGCCCATTGCTGCTCATGGAATCACGCTTTAGATGGGATACCAGGGGGTGCTTGAACCGCAAGCACCCAAACTATATGCACTGTTTCTATATTAGGCTTTTAGATCATTCTCAAATAAGAGCAACTCCTTCATCCGAGGACATTCCCGCTTTAGCTCTCAGGCACAGCTGTTGAATCACTGCCTCTGTCACTTCTTTTTGTGCCGTGATGTTTTATGAAGGCCCAAGGCTAAATCTATGGTGATAAAATTACAAAAGGAGATAAAAAAAATATTCATTCTCTTTTTTTCCTCAGGCTTTTAGTGAACCTATTTGTTCCAGTGATAGCAGTGGTGGGGCAAAGAGGCCAATGATCTCTATGTATGTATGTGCTAATATTACCCCTTTAGGCTCTTCCAAACCTTCCGGTCCCAACCACCGGCGGTGCTGTCCATCCTGATATTGATTTGCTGTGATTACAATCACTGTAATCCCATGCAGTTCAAATAGAGTGAATAGAATGATAGTCATACCTGTTGGTTGGTTCTAGTTTTGATTGAGCACATCAGGCTCAAAGAGACATGTTTTATCATCTAGTGAACTAGCAAAAACAATAATGTTGCATTTCCAGAAAGGGTTAAGACAACAACACTAGCACCAAGGTACCCAGAGGTGTTCACCCCTGACTTTTACACTTAAACCTGATGGAAACTCTTGTCCTAATTTTCCTGAAAACAGTCGATGCAAAGGGACTGGTGGCTTCCTCCCCAGGGATAACCTGGCAATAACCACACAGTCCCAACATGCTCATCTTAATTTAGATAACACCTACAGCCACAGCCAGCCACAGACTAACTTAACCACTAGTCCACTACAAATAGTTGTCTAGTTAAATCCTGTTATCCAAAGCCTACCAGCTCAACTATATGGCTAACACCACCCCAGTACTGACTGAGGTTTATTATTATTATTATTTAGTGTATTCTCTTACCTGAAGATAATAGCAGCCTTCACCCTGCCACCAGTTGGAGCTATTTTCAAAATTATAGTATAGACAGCAGAGTTTATCCTTGCACCAGTGAGTGCAGTGTTCATTAAAAAAACATAGTCTACCCTGCCTATGTCAATGCTAATTGGAGAACCAGGTAGAGCGTATGAGAATTGATTCTTACCTTATCTTTTAACATTGGAACAAGAGCTGACAGTGTCACTAACAGCAACTATATTTTTAGACTAGGTAGGCTGAATGAAAAACAAAACATTACTTATACGGAATACAAGAACGAAAATAAATTTTACACATTTTATAACTCACTTATCAGAGAAGAAGACTAATAGGGAAGCAAGTTAAGAAATTTAAAATGTGATACTTTTTTTTAACTGAAATCATGATTTATAAGTATTTTAGTACCCTTAATATACACCTTTGCTTGAACACATCACCAAAACGGCAAACATGGTAAGAGGCAAACACTGCAGTAAGCAACTGCTGACTACAGAACATAGCGACACTGAGATTCTATCTCACCCCGTTGTTTCTGATTGGCTAGAGAGAAGAACAATGACTCCAAAATGCTCTGACTATTAATCATCCTGAGCGGTATGTATGATAGGGGCACAGTGAACAGGAATGCAGGGGGGATGGGCTAATGTCAGCATAGCATGGGTGATCATACCAACAAATACCATCATAACAGGGAAGGTAACACTAAGATGAGAGGCAGGAGTAAAATGGCTCTACCTCCAACGGCAAAGCCTCATTCTACGTTGTTCTTCTGAACAAATGATTACTGAATGAAACCAAGACAGCCCCTTTTAACTGAGATCTGAAGAGTATCCCCCCCATATCTTGGCAACATACACACACATATTACATCTGGAGCTAGTATGTCTCAGTACAATACAAGAGAGAAGCTACTGATCTTAACCCTTTCCTCCCTACCTCCTATCTCCTCTACTGTCCACTACCACATCTGTGTCTGGTGTGATCACAGCAGCAAGGGACCCGCCATAATAAATAGTTATAAATCTTCTACCCCAAGGGCGTAGTAAAACCACACAGTGGCCAGTAATAAAAAAAGGACTAGTGCTCAGTATAAACAGTGGCAGGGATCACTAATATTACTTGCAAGAGCATCTATCTATGTCAGTACACACACACACACACACACACACACACACACACACACACACACACACACACACACACACACACACACACACACACACACACACACACACACTTTTTCTATACCTTTCAGTTTCCTGCTCAGTTTTGCTCTCAAACCCAGGGAAGCTGCTCATGTCCACATAACCATCCGTCTCATTGGCAGAGGACAGTGCCCGACTGGGACGGTCAAAGAACTCTGTGAAAGGCCCCTGGCGAACGGGCCTCTGGTGTGGGACCTGGATGTTCTCATAGTCAGAGCTAATGGCAGGAACGTTCTCGTAGTCTGAGGTATCTGTATTCGGGAAGGAGATGGAGCGAGGCTTGTTCAGAGGAAATGGTATGAAAGGCACCCGGGAACGATCCTCAAACGACTCCACCCGGACAACACTGCGATTGAGAAAGGCAACAGAACCCCCTTTCCTTTTGCTCTCTTTGTAGAAGAAGGAGGAGGAAGAGGTCTCAGATGAACCCTGGGGCTTGGTGGTAGAGTGGGAGTTGAGCTGTGGAGAACTACTTATGTTGCGCCTGTCTAAATTTAGCAGTCTGCTGGGGGTGTGGTGGCTGGACTCCGACGAGGACCTGGAGGAGGATGGGTTGACATCTACCACAGGCTTACTCTCTGCTTTTCGCCTGAACTTGAGCATCAGGAAACGTTTGATGGAGGATTTTTTTTTCTTGTTTTTTTCTGATGAGTCTCCTTCAATGAGAAGAGAGGGGGAGCTCTTAGTGATGGGCTTCTTGGTAATATAGGCCAGTTCAAATGGAGGAGGGATGTCCACCACAGATGTAGGTGTGGACAGGCCGCTGGATGACCGAGGTGAGCACCGGGAAAAGCTTCCGGACGAACAAATGACATAGGGCAAAGAGAGACTGTCCTCACCTCTCTCCCTTGGGGTACCCTCCCTCTCCCTGTATATACACAGAGGCATTTCTCGTCCCTCCATGGAGAAGGAGCGGGGGTAGAGAGCAAAACAGTGGGGTTTGGAGTAGGTCTTGGTCCGGACTGTGTTTAACATGGGACTGCTACTCAGTGCAGGACTTGTTCGGTCAAATTCCCCCATGCAGTGCTTCTGGACATGAAACTGTAATCCCATCTCAGTCACCTTATTAGGTACTTTACTCGACAGCGAGCGGGAGCGCATCACCATGGGCTTCTTGTCAAAAGGGAAGGCATATTCACCATCTGAATCATGCCCTGCCTCCTCATAAACATGCTCATCACTGACATCCTGTTCCGTATCAGTGGTGTCATCCAGAAATGGCACTATGTGACCCTCCAGGTCCTCATCGTCTCTGAAGACATCACGGTCCTTAGGGGAGAGCAGCTGGCTTTCCGAGAGAGAAGACGTCAGCGAGGTGTCAGTGTCCGTAGGCACTGAGATAGATACTAGCCTGAACCTTGGCTGGCAGTCAGAGTGATTCAGCAAAGCCTCCAAAGCTTTGTGTTCTTCAGTTTTGACAGACATCCTTTTCTGACATGTTCTTATCTTGTTCTCGTCATCATTGTCATTGCCATCCTCATCACTGCTGCCTATCTCCACGTAATCCTCAGAAGACACACCGTCTATCTGTCCAATGTCTACAGGTTCCCCACACAGTGAGTCTTCATCATAAATCGCCTCATATTTACTGGGTGGCACTACATTGCTGTTTAACATTGAATTCTTCTGGGGCGCGAGTGGACTCTCTGGTAGTCCATGAGCTTTGCCATTCATTGGGCTCTGCTCTCTCTCAATAATGTCCTCAGAAGAGACGTAATAGGGCTCAGGGGTTGGCTCACCCTCTGAGGCGGCATGTCGGTCAACTGTGTCGAAGAGCTGTTTCTGGTGTTCAAGGATAATGTCATAAATATTCATCTGCTCTTCATCAATAACAGGCTGTAAGTTTTCAGACCCTTCCTTAATTGTACGACCTGACTCCACCTTCAGGGTGTTGCAAGTGATGCCACGGTCAGGCGCTGACTCCTCTTCTGTCTCCTCTCCCTCCATTAAAGATTTCTGCTGGGTAACAATGGCCTCCATATTATCATTGATGAGGAGAACTGGTTCCTCTGTAAGAGACTTGGTTAGTGCATCTGCTGTACAGTCAGCTACTTCATCCTCCTCGCTTTGGAGCTCTTCCTTCTTCCCCTTCGTGTCTCTATTCTCCAGCCCAGGCACTTTTTCACCAGAGTAGCAGGCTGCTTCCTCATCAACGCTGATAACAGAAATGTCTCCCACTGAGAGGCCATCTGTGTCAGCCAGTGCCTCGCCTGCGTCACAACCATCAGCATCCATGTCCTCAGTCATGTCTGTGTCAGTCATCTCCATGACATCCTCAGGGTCCGCAGTGAGTCCAGTATCACTGACCCAAAGCGTTTCCAGAGAGTCCACCTCCTCTGTTAGAGCGCTGTCAGTTAATCTCCAGTCCTCCTCCAACTCCTGAATCATACATTCATCCTCTTCCTCTTCTGTCATCTCTCCTTCCCTCTGCTCTTGTGAGCCATTCTGTAATTCTTTTTGTCCTGAACTGAGGATGTAGAAGCCAAATTGTCGCGCCACTGGTTCCTTGTCTGCTACCACTTTGCTTAGAGAATCCTCTGTCTCATTCTCTTGATCAAGCTCCTCATCTGAAAGCAATAAGTCCCCATTACTGCATCCTTCCTGGGTGCATGAGAAGAATGGGTCCTTCCCATAAAGATCATGTGGAACTTTAGGTTTGGGAGCTATAGGAGGTTTGGGACCCCTAGCTGTAGAGCAGGCTCGAGACATGAGAAGGGAGGGCAGCTTGAGGCTGGCGTGACAAACCAGTTTGGGCTTTGGAGCAAGAGGAGGCTTGGTGCAGTCTAAAAGAGCAACAGGAAAAAGACATTTTAAGATTATACCATTTAAAATAAATTACAGGTCTATTGTAATAGTCCCTGTGCTCTGTAATTGTTCTTCACTACTGTACAAATAATATATTTTTATATTGTTACCAGTAAATGTGTAATAATGACATCTATTTGCATAGTGATAGGATTGTCATCGTCATGTCATTTAAAGTTGAACATTTTGTTAGTAAAATTACATTAACAAGGTGTAAGTCATAGTTGTTACGAGAAATAATTTCAGTCTTGGCAATCTACTGGTCAAAATCTCAACACAGGTATTGTGTAACCCACATGCTTTCCCCTTATTTCACAGAGAGGGCTTTTCAAGCTGTTTCAGTTCTGTGCTATGAGGATAGAGTCATGGATTTAAAATAATAATAATAATGTACCTAGGGAGGGTTTTAACCATACACCCTTTGAGAAACAAAACCTACAAATCTAAGGGATTTCCCTGGCTCACTTCCTGTGATTCACAGGAGAGAAACCCCTTTCAGACTCTTTACTGCTTTGAAGACAATATGGGAATGCAGCAGCAGACAATGACAAAAAAACAAAGGGCAATAAATGTAATATATATATAGATTTAATAAAGGCAATATATAGACCACATATAAGCACGTTTAGTAAAGGACCTGAAATCACTGCCAACAACAAGGTTTCCAAGCACCACCAACATAAGTAAAGGGCAATACCTCTCACTTTAGGAATTTACATCCAGCAAACTAATTCTCTGGCATATTCATTCAATCAACATTTATGAACATGACTATCTAGCCCCGAAGCTAGAAAACACATAACCTAGACTCTGTGTTGTTATCAAGATGTGTAACCTGACCTGATATGTTGAAGATAAATGAAGGCTGGCTGACTTTGAGAATTGAGAATGCTTGTTTGAGTTTTACACCCAAATCACACATATAGTTTAGTGGTGATACAAACCCTCATCTCTTGTTTCAAGCAACAGGGGACAAAAGTGACTGTTGACCAACACAAACTGAAGTGTCCCCAGGCACCACAACTAAAATGTAAAATAAAACATCATCTCTCTGTGTGTGTGTGTGTGTGTGTGTGTGTCGCGCCCCAGCTCTCTGCGTTGTTATTAACTGCCTCAAAAATCTATAAAATATTTAACAAATACTGGAACACTGTCAGCTCAAAATTATCCGCATCATTTCAGATAAGTTATCACCTACCTGTGTTCATTTTGGGGCAGCAACCATCTCCAACATCAGCGCGGCTCGTCCTCAAAAGCAGCAATACTAAAAAAAAAAGCGACAAAGAGAACTGCAGCAAAACTTGGAACTATTGAACCAGAGAGTTAATCTGTAGGGCTGTGGCGGCTGTTCTTCCTCTGACAGTGAGTCGGTCCTGGGCTGATGGTTTGTGCATCGTACAGTGCGGTGGACGCGACTGGCAGCCAAACGCAGAGCCTCTGTCTCCAGTTCTCCCACTTCATGCTTCCTCTTTGGTAGCAGCACCAGTAGCTCGCCCCAGTAGGGTCCAGTTTAAAGTGTGCACCAAACAAACCCCAGTCTATACGGGATGCATAGGCTACTTATCACTCTAACACGTGACACGCAATTGATTATCTCGCATGGGAGGGTTTTGTGCCACTGCGAAGCATCTGGGTATTTGAGGTGTTAAAGACAGTCGAGATGATTTAGTTATACGTGCTTGTAGTGCGGTGACAGTTGTAACACCGGTTTCTCCAAGTTTAAGTAAATTAAATCATTTACTTTAGTACACGTGCATATTTAAGACACCCCGCGTGTTAGGTTGTATCACTTAGTTCTATCACTATTCACTCAATGATTACATGCACATTTCTTTTAGAACACACGCACGTAAAAAAATAATTACAAAAAATGTTGAAGCTTTTTTTTAATTTATTTTTTTAAAGAAAAACACTTATCGCCCCAGAGGAAAAATCTTTTGCCCAGAGTTGTATTTTCTTTATCTCTTTCAATAGGGGAGATTTCAATTTCACCTTCATCCGAAATGTTTCTCCTAAAACCCCTTAGGGGCAATGAGGAGACAACAAACATTTGTAATGATTATTTTTCAGGATTTATTTTTTGCCTTTATTAGAGAGAGCGAGGAAAGACCAGGTGAGAGAGGAAGGGTGACAGGGCGGATTCAAACCCAGCACGTTGCAGTTATGTGGTTTGTGCCTTTTAGACCACTAAGACACCAGGACTCATGGGAGAAAGGATTCTTGAGACTTTATGAGATAATTGTGAAGATGCTAACATGACATATATAACGATAATAATCTCCTACTATATGGCTGTTGATCCCATGGCTTAAATAGGAAAATGCAGCAGTATTGAGTTTTCTTTGAGATGTTTCACTCATGGTTTCATATCCAGGAGAGTTAAATAAGACTTATTTGACATCATTTGGAGATCTCTTGTTTTGATCAGAGTGAGATCAACATGAGCTGTTATGTAGTTGTTTCTCCTGAGTTGAATTTGACAAAAAGGAGAAAATGCCTTTAGTCTCATATTGTGTCTAGGAGACATCAAAGGTATATGAGATTGCTTCTTGGATTTTGCCTTCTCATGGGGCTTCCTGAAAGGTGAATACATCTTGAAGCCCAGTAAGTGTTGCCACTTGGACCTGGCTGATAGTGTTATTATCAAGACTCATTATTATATTATGTCTCATTCATAATAAGCCCTTAGACATAAGTGATCCTAAACCAGCAGCCCTACTCTGACATAGCAACCTTGTTTTCCTGCCCTGATGTCTGATTGGTGCAGAGCAGTCCCTTTTCTACATAACAGGAAATTGTTCTCCCTTTTCCTGCACAACCCAACTTCACATCCGTAGCAATTTATGGACATCATGCTCACGTTTAACCCCTTGGATTGTTGTGACTCATTCACAATGAAGTAAGGTAATCTATTTTTACTCCTGAATTGTGGTCAGTGGGGAAAAAATACAGCAAAAGTATTTTTCCTCTCTATGACAATCAGTGAGTTCATGCAATATGAGCAAACATTAGGATGAACATGAGCATACACCCTAGTTTAAAATGGCTGAAAATGAGACTCAAACTAAACACCATGAGACAGAAGATGAGGTGAAGTTATGACTGTGGTAGTTAGAGCATTCCACCAGAAGAAGAGAGAGAAGAGTCTTGACTTGGTGGTACAAATTCTCTTGAGTGCTGGATGACCCATCGTCTTGCACAGTCACAGGAGGAGGGAGTACCCCGCGTGGTAAACGGACTGACCTCACACCTCAAATTTCTCTGTTTCATTCTGTGAAAGATGAGTGTTAAGTTCACAGACGTAATCCTCGTGTTACTCACCACTACATGTGGTTCAATGTGAGGCTACGCCTAGCCGAGCTAGGGACATCAAAGCTGAGACTGAAGCAATCCCAGGCACCAGAGGCTTTCTGTCCTCATGTGACAGCGCACACAGCCAGATCAACAGCCTGTACAAGACAATGACGCCATGTCAATCTCTCCTCTTATAACACCTCAAGGCAATCAAATGTCACAGCTATGTGAGGAATTGCTCCAGATGTAATACAACATGTAAAACAGACATTAGTCCATACACTGGTATAGCAAACACACTGTCCACTAGGTTCTCTGATGTTTTACTGCATTAAATAGATCACAAGGTCCCACATGGCCTATTGCAAAACCTGAAAGAAAGCTTAAAAGTGGAATACAAAACTGGTTGGGTTGCTACTCTTGCTGAGGCTACAAACAACACTGCCAGTAAAAGATTGTTTGGCTCATTGAAAAACATTATGTGTGTTTTCATATCAAGTCAATAAAGGGGAGGAAGGTGGGCTCTGCATTCTACAGCTTGAGAGAATAATGACGGATCTCCTGACAAACAGGGGGCTGCAAAGCACACACGGCAAACATGAAAAACATGTTTTGAAATGGGTTGTGTCCTGCACACACGCACACACGCACGTACACACACACACACACACACACACACACACACACACACACAAAATGAATTTTAAAGAGGGTCAAGTAGTCTCTTAGTATTTCCTTTTTTCCTGTTGCGGCTGTGTATGTGTGTGTATGTGTGTGTGTGTGTGTGTGGAGGTGCGTATTGGAGGAAGAGGCATTCACTGAGAGTTCTAAACCTAATCAATTAACTCTCTCATGATTTGGGATATAATAGATCCAGGTGAGACATTTGCAGTAAGAGTGTTGTCAGCAAGGTTTTGGTAGCAGACTAAAAAAAACCTATAATCTGAACACCACGGTCCATCTCTGTCTCCTGTTTGCGTCAGGCTAGGAAAGAGCTTCTCCTCCTCTCTCCTGCTCTGAGGTAAAACAATGAGACTGTGGCTTAAAAAAGGAACTCCATCTTGATATACGCCTTCCTGTGACTGTTTTCAAGTCTTTCAGCAAAACTAGAGCAGGGAGGGTGTCGTTACCAACCTTAAAAACAGTTTCTGTGTCATTCTTTGTGTCCTTTTACTAGCTTTATTTTCACTTGGATTATTCTCCAAAAATTGGGTTCCATTAAGTTCCTAAATCTGTGGAATAATCTGTATACCTACTGGGTTTGAATAATAGTGGATGTGTTTTTTCTACTCTAGCTTGTTAAGTGTTTGACGTGTGTCAGTGTCAATTCACTTTTCTCTGTCATTCTGTCTTTGTATCCAGAGTGTGAGCTTGCGCCTTCTCAAATTATTTTCCCACAAAGCCACACTACTTATTAGAAACTCAGTCCATGTGCTGTAATAGTGACTAGTTGAATCCTGAAAGTAACTATGTGATTATTACTGTTACGTGAACATCCATTTTCACTTGCACCCACTCACAAACACAGTAACACATTTTTATTTTGCTTTGAAAGGATTGTCGGGTTGTCCTGTCTTTTGCTGTAAACTTTAAAGTTAGTGAGGGTGCAGGAACAAACAGTTGTGTCATGGCAGTCTAATTATAGTTTCACATCACATCTCATTGCAAGGAAGAAAACACAGCTGGAGGGCTGTTTTTGTTCTTCTGTGAGACCTTTCTGACAAGTGTACAATGGTTTTACTTTTTTACAAAGAAACGTTTTAAATATCCGATGCATGAGGTGCATAAAAAATCTAAAGAAAATCTATCTATCTGTCTTTGTTTGCTTGTTTGCTTGTTTGTTTGTTTGTTTGTTTGTTTGTTTGTTCAAATCCCTGTTCATGCCATGTCATGCCATTACATTGTTTAATGTAAAGCATTCCTTCACTAACATCATGGGGCACTCAAAGTAGTGTAGAAGAGCTATTGACTTAAATCGGAACCAATAATAACATGTAGCTTTGACTCAGTACAATAAACAATGGACAATGGTAATAGAGCTGTTTGTACTGCTAAGGCAATATTTTAGCCAAAGCCTCAAGGCAACAGTTTCTGTGTCATGGTTTATTGCTGATCTGCAGTAGTATAAAAGTATAAAAACAAACATTGAATGACCAGATGAAAGCCTATGATCCGTCTTTGATTTCACTTTTAAAAATCCACTTCACTCATGGGGAGAAGATGTAGATGAAGAGGAGCAAGGTTAAATAAGGATTTTCAAACCTGAAGGCCATTTAGAAGGTGTTTCTAATATTTTGTACAATGAGAATCAGTAATATGGCCTTCAACACTGAACATTTCATATGGAGAGGTGAGCAACAGTGTAATGTACATTAAAAACCCTATACTGATTTAGTCAGTGACCTTGACTTTTATCAAATTAATCACTGTTGATGTAAGTGAGGGTTATTAATTGAAATGGAACAATACCTCTATCTTGTTATGGGAAGCAATAAGTATAATGACCATATTTATGTGAGCACCGATTACGCATCTCCATAAAACCACACTGGATTAATCTGAATTGACCCTCTGTCATGGGTGTTATGTGTGTCTTCGATAATGTGCCTGTGTGTTCATGCAAAGGCATTGGACAGTTTAAATGTTCAGTTAATGGACGCTCATTTAACACTAAAATGCAAAATCCCAACAGCTCAATAAAGACATCAGGAGTCAGTAGGTAGAGCCAACCTGGAGTAAGTTTTATACCCCTTACAGCATGATGAATAGAAATTCTTTAGGCAAAGATAAATCAGGGTGTCACTTGTTTTCTAGATACATTACCATGAGAAAGGGAAAACAAAACAGACGTTTAAGCACATTCAGTTATCTGACTTTATCACACTCTTCATCACTTAACAAGATAATGCACCAGAATTGGATAAGCTTTCCTTGTTTTATCGAATCAGTAGTGCCTTGATTATCAACAAGATAAAAAAATGTTCTTTTCACTATACTCTTAAAAAAATATTTGTATGGGAAATTTGTTTCCAAAAGGTATTTCATTCTAAATAAAATGGTTACTGATGCCAGCGCTGGAATGAAACAATTATGTATTGCTGATGTTGTGTTTTTGTTTGTTTGTTTGTTTACTTTGTGATGTTAGCGGTGAAGCTGCTGTATACTTTACTTAAAATGTTTACTTTGGTTTGGCAAACTGTCATTCAAGTTACATTTATAATGAAGAGGGACAGAGAGGTATAAACGTGTTTTTTAGAGGCAACATTAATCTCACGCTGAAGGACACATTGAGATGCAAGAGGCCCCTGGAATCTAACAATCAATACTGGCCGTGGAAGAGTGGCATCTGTGCTGCTGTGACATATGTGTTTCTGCTTTACTCTCTTTACAGCATCTAATTTAGGCAGAGTCACAGACAGTCACATATCACTATCACATTCACATCATTAACCTGAACTGGCAACACTGAGCACATTTATTATTCAACTGCCGCCCCATGCGCTCTGGTACAAATCGAGTGGAATGCAAAACTTCTAAACATCCTGGAGGTCAGGAGCTTAAAGTCATTTGTTTTATGGTTTAATCAAAATGTGGAACCTACAGTAATCTCACTGGGATATTAACGAGAGAAACACCAAATGTGTAGATCTGTCCTTAAGATATACAGGCAGCTTTGAAAGAGAGAGAGAAGCCCTGTTTACACTTGGGATACAAGCCTCATCCAAATCAAATCACACCACATTTTTGGAAATGTAAACTGGGAGATTAATATTTGTTATTTAGTATTTCATGCTATCGTCAGACGACCAGTAGCACCGGTACACTGACAACAGACTGAGTGTCATCGGAATCTCTCCATAAAGCGAACAGTTTTATTGCCATGGTTTAGTGCTAAATGACACAAGCAGGCCACTGGTTCACAGATTATAGGGTGACAAAAACAAAATTCACACATCAGAATATTTTAAAAGATATGTTTCAAAATACATTTAATATAAATTAAAAAAATATTTTTGTACATGTAGATGATATTCCTTTGAAATATATTTTGAATGGCTAAAATCTATTTTGGATAAACATATCTGTTGTCAACAAGACACAGGAAGAAAATGTATTTCCAGTATGTATTTCCAATACAAAATATATTTTGAATGAATGAAACATAGCTTTAAACATATTCTGAAGAATATGTGAAATATATTTATTGCAGTATGGGATTTGTGCATTGCGTCTCTCAAATTAAAGACATTTCATTGAAATAAAGCTTACATTGGGTCATTAAAGGCATTAGGAGAGCAGGGTATCCACTTTTCTGACAAAAGGTATGGGATCGGTGGATTGGCGTATAAAAGAAAGACATTTTCTTCTTTTAAGTAATGCATTCATTGGTTGATCGAAGACCTTAGGAGAGCAGGGTATCCAAAACAAGGTATTCATTTACTAAATATGTCTAACCCTCAAAAAAAAGTGCAACAAACTTCTAAAGTGTAGAGTAAACATTCAACATTCAAATGCTTATTACCTGCAGGCCTATTTGTTGTATCGGTTGACACCAGGCAGAGAACATGCTGGATGGTTTTCCCAGTGTAGATAGAGCCAGAGAGAGAGTGAGAGTGGACTGCCAATGACTCTACATCCCCTTTCCCTCCTTTTTCTGTCCCTTTTCCCTTTCACACAGCCACAATTTATGAGGCCATTACGAGTGTGCATGCAGTGTCAACAGCGCTCAGCACTCAGCTAATATCTTTATCCACCGCCATGAGGAGCGGGACCTGTCAGACGACACGTAGACTGCCCAGGAGACAAATTCCCCTGCCAGCTCTCAGATTATACAAAGCACCACTTACACTATTTAATATGTCTCAGCATTTTAAACGCATTGATTGGCTTCTTTAAGATAGCCAACAACTTAAATAATGAATAAGTCTTATTATGAAGAGACCTATTGATTAAGGAATTAAACTGAAACCTGGTCAAATATCTAGAGGATTAAAAGCAATGCACCAAGATACTGAAATACTAACATACTAACAATATGTGTTAACAGAGAGTGAAGATGTTATTTACAACATAAATTCAGCAGCCCCATGTTGTGAGTTGGACTGTAGCCAAATGCAGTCATTAGAGAATCCACAGGGTCTTTGTCCTTCTTTCGCTGATCCATCTGCTGCTGGGGAGACACTGCAGCAGGTCTGCCAGCAGCACACTGGTACCAGTCTGTTTTACATGTGGCTGTTTGACACAACACAGCAGGAGCAGCGTTATGGCCTGGTGGCAAGAGGGGACTCGATAGCTGTGGCAGCATTAGCTCTCATTACACACACTAACTCATTACAGCTCACCGTAGGGTGATGTTGAGGAGGGACCTGGGCCACCATCTGAAGCACATCATCTCACAATGTGGAGGTGGTGATACACACCAGCGGAGGACGCTATTCACTGATGAACCATTAAAGAACCCTACAACAGCAAAAAGAGTGCTTTCATTGTGCAGTGTGGGATGTCAAGGCAATAAGGCATTTTAATTGTCCGCCCTGTGGTCACAGCTCTGGTTTGAGAGCATGTGATCATAAAACTCTGTCTCTGTTTCTTAGTGTTTTGCTCTCTCTCTCTCTCTTGCGCTCTCTCTCTCTCTCTCTCTCTCTCTCTCTCTCTCTCTCTCTCTCTTGCCTGCTCTCTCTCTCTCTCTGTGTTTGTGTTTGTGTTTGTGTTTTATCATGCTGTAGTTGTTAGCTGAAAAATGTGGCTGATCAGTTGATTTGATTGGCAGCTCATGTGTGAGCAGGTGTAGGAATGGGTCATGCACAGATTTTGACCTCCAGATTATATGTGCATTCCCTAATCCTTTTTGTGGTGTGGGGGGGGATGTTGTTTTATTATCATTATTATTATTATTACTACATTAACATATGTAGGGCACATAGCAGGGCAAAGGGGTGGGCAAGTCTTTCTACTCTCACTTTCTTCATGATTTCATTGCATTCCTCTCTTTATATTTGATATATCAGTCTCAATTTTCCCCCTGCTTATCATTTATCTAATATTGTGTGGCATTTCCATGAGGCATCTGGCAACAGATAACAAGTTAAACTTCTCCGGTGCTCTGTAACTGAGAGAAGGTATATAGCACACAGAAGAACAACTTGCATCCCAAAGCGAGCATCTTGTCATGTTATCTTGTCTTGGTGAAAGGAAAGGAAATGAAACCAGATACAGTGTAGAATGTGAAAGTAATTTAAAGGAATAAATCTGATTGCATATCAAAAAGGAAACTTAATACACTTTAATGAACGTTACATTTGCCACACCTCTCTCCTTTGCTCTTCCCAGACGATGCAAAAAGACTCCCTGTTGCTTTATCACTTGACTGAAGAACTCATCTTAATCTACATTATCTCAGCAGTTTATTGTGTTATTTTACACTAGTTTAGATGTGTTCTTCTGTTTTCACAAATACAACTTCCTGTTTTAAACGCTGACTAAATCAAACTTTCATGAAAAATAACATATGCTATTGATATGAGATTTGGTTTTCTATGTTGAACATTAAAAAACTGATTATACATTTCACTAATTATATTTTCTGTATTATGATTATTTATTATCTTATATATTTGGATATTTTTTTTTATATATACCCAATCCACTGCTTCGTTTGCACTTGCACTGCTTGCAGCATTTCACAGGTTTTCTCTAGAATCTGTGCACGGTTTGCTGCTGGCCAAAGTGCAACGAGGCCTGGAGCAATTTTATAATGTTTCAACGACCCAACTGAGGACTGAACACACAAACCGGGAGTGGGAATCAAACTCATAAATTGTCCATCCCAGGATAGATGCTATTACTACAAGTGCACCGAGCTGGATGAATTGTTGATATTAGTATTAGTCAACAAAATACCAGTACATTTTTACAAATCAATAAGAAGAGACAGAAGTAGCATGAAGAGTTGAACACAGAAGGGCGAAGAAGGACAGGAAAAGATAAGGACAACTTTATCTGTATAGAATTCTTCTAGAATCTTCTAGAATAAAGACTGCTGGCTCCATTAAGACCCACTCATCAAAACTCACAACACCATATTGGATCAACAAGCAAAATAACAAAACTGCTATAGCATAATCAGAGCAATAACAAGTTATGAGTAAATGCAAGTTTAAAAAATCGTACTTAAAAGAGGATACAGAGATTCCCAATCATGTTTGCTCATGCAGGTTGTACCAAAGTTTATGGGCCCTGATCGCAAATGCACACTCACCTTTTCCTTTGAGTGAGACTTTGACAAAAGAGGTTTATCTGTAGCTTTAAGAACACACTTCTATACATAGGGAATCATAAACAACATAATATAAGATGGGGTCAAGACATTGATGACGTTAAAAACCATAAATAAAATCTTAAAATCAATTCTAAATTCACCTGGAAGCCAGTATAATGCTCAAGAGTTATACAATTTTTGCTCTTAGTTAGAGTTAACAGTGTCGCTACTGCAGTCTGCACTGGTTCCAGACAAGAAAACACTTAATGGTTGTGGCAGTATAGTCAATAGTCAGTATATGAGATGAAATCATGAGTAGCTTTATTCAAGTCAGAAAAGCATGTAAACGTAATTTTAGAGCTATTGACACAGAGGGGAGAATGACAGCATGTCAACAAAATAACACATTCCACACATTCAACTCCACCTTGTAGATTAACACACATGTAAATCTCATAAAACCACCAAACATAACAGAAGCTTAATTCCTTTGTGTTTCTTAATTAAGCTTCTCACCAGAGTCTACTTCCCCATTCTGTTAGCTCGCAAGGTGCCAAAAGACATTCTGTCATGCTACTTACTGTATTTCAAGAAGACAATGCAACTTATCAGAAAACTTGTGTAGCTTAAGTATCAATATTTTAATTAGTCCAAAGACATGCAAGTCAGGTGGATTGGAGACTCTACATTTCAGATAAATGGTTTTAAGCCCAAACCCCCTGAAAAAACACCAGTTCTCTGCTTGGTTGCACACAATTATTGTGTTTCAAGATACTCTTCTAAAGACACCCTAAATAACAATTTCTGCTAAGCTCACCATGTCATTGCTGCTGCTACTGTCCCTGGCTGGTGACTTTATAAATTTCTGTTGAAAGGGCCGTTAAAACAAAGCATTTATAGATATATATAACCTGCCCCTCAGGAAGACTCACCACTATCTCTACTCCTAGTGTATCTGAAGCCCTCTGGAACGGTTCTGGTCTCTCTGATCCCTTGGTGAATTGGTTTATTCTACCATAGCATGTTAGATCTTTCATCTTACTGGTAGTAAGACAACCACCATTGCGGTCTCTTGTGCTTCAGAATTGCTTGTTTGCCTTTCATGCCGGTAAAATTGCATTCACAAGGGGCAAGCCCTGCTCCACCCTCCCAGGATCTGGGCTTTGCAGTGACACAAAGAGAGCATTGATTGCCTGTTCGGGGCTAGAGGATATAAAATGGGATTACCAAGGAATAAGTGTCAGACACCATCTTCAACCCATAACCCTCCTCATAAAGGCTCCATTAGCTCCTGTGTGCACCCTGACTGGCTTTATAGCTGCACAACTGTAAAGAGCATCTACAGTAAATTGCCACCTACAGTGTGTGTGTGTGTGTGTGTGTGTGTACAACAATGTTGCAGTGTCAAAAATAATACGAATTACACGGTACTAGGTCTAAACTGGTTTTCACATGCAAAGAGTCATTTATTTTCTATCATGGAAACAGGTTGCTTTTTTCATCAGCCATGGTAGAATTAAATTGTCTAAACCAAATGTAGAAATCATTTCTCAGCTGGTCCCTAAGGGGAGGGCTGACCTGTCAATGGGACACACCTTTCTGTCCCTGAAAACTGATTAGTCATCACATTAGCGAGTCAGCAAGTCACATTTTTCTTCTCTGGTGTTATTCGATCGTGGTCTGGTGGCTCTGCACGCAGTAGGCGTTCAGCTCTGAACTGATGCATCTGGCTCTTCATAGCCAGGGTGAACGCTCGGTCTGACATTCTGGATGCCACGTAATCCAGGGCACTGTCTTTCAGTGACCTACGGAAAGAGATCAGTCTACTCATTATAAATTAGGTGTCTGTGTGTGTGTGTGTGTGTGTGTGTGTGTGGGTGCACACTTCAACCTCTGTAGGGGCTGGTCATGGGAGCTATCTATCTATCTATCTATCTATCTATCTATCATATCTCTGGAGGAAGGAGGACAGTTTACAGGGAGGGTGGGGCAGGTCGACTCACCCTCACTTGAAGCAGGAAGTTGCCCTTTGTGAAGTCAACCTTTGATTTAGCAGTTTGCTTCAGGAGCTGGCTGAAACTGTGCCCATTTAACTCACTACCAGCAAGCTACCAGTCTTCCCCCAGCATACATCTGTTGACACACATGAAACACGGGAGGGTGGGCGGTGGGCGGGGGGGGGTTACAGATGAAAGAACAAGAAGAAATCACTTCATTTAGTTTGCCAGAAACAACTGATGAAGCTTGAGGATGAAAACAATGTGCTAACCATAAACACATTCAGGCCACCAGTGCAGCCATTGCATGCTCTTATTAGGGTTGATTTATTCAGTCGTAACCTTTATTAAATTGGGATTTTCTTTATTGTTATGAGTATGGAGCCCTGTGCTGCATTACGCATGCATGTATGTGCATATTAACATCCCCTGTATGACCATCACTCTGTGAGGTCCCGTCACTGCATCAGCATCATCTAACCTCCCAGGCAGCAAATTTACTCAGGCAGCAAATTGTGTTCGACAATGCCGACAAACACATATAATTTCACATACCCACAATATTTCACAAGCGCGCACACACACACACACACACACACATGCACGCGCAAGAGGACAGTGCTGTGGCTGTCTGAGTGTGTATTTCCCATTCTGCTTGGACTGGTCTAACTCGAGGCCACAGAAACAAAGAGGGGAAAAAACATAGCGGTTAAGGTCACACGGGGGTCAGCAATCCACCAAATCAGGAAGAGACCCACCTCTTCATACAGGAGATCCACAAAACACACAAAGCACTAAACTACCTATTCTCCTGCTTGAGAGAGGAAACAGGTGATATCTAGGTAATGGGTAACCTAGGCTTTGATCTGCAGTCAAGTTATAATTCCAGCTCTTTATATTCAGACCACTGGATAACTTCTGAATGGTTCCCCTCTGTGTGTTCCAGGTCCCACATGGTGCCTCTGGACCAGGACTGGGGCAGAGCTCTGAGTCAGACCGTTGGCTATGTCTGTGTCATATTTCTCCAGACTGTATGGGTCCTGAGAGCTCTGACAGAGACATGGACAGGAGACCAATTTGAGTTAAAAGCTTGTTTAGGAGATGTTATTGTCACCTCGATATAATCTTCTGGTAGAAATATCCTCCTTGGTAGCTCCAGGGCTCCAGTCTGGGAAGACGCTCACCGCAATAGGCAGTTATAGTCTAACAGCGGGGTCACTTGTAGACATCCTCTTGGGAGTGTCAGGAGGTAAAAGAAAGGACACAGCACCACCTAGTGGGGTTTTGCTTTCTGTATCTTCATTAATCTGTTCATGAACATTTGTTTGTCTTTCAGCTATATGCATGTATCTAATGTGGAGGTTTTACATGTATAGTAGTTCAAAGGCTTCCATACTTGAGCAACAATCTTTCTGACATGAAAGAAATAATGGCTGCATAATGTGGCATATCTTCATTTGAAACAACCCATCACTAGAGCTGAAACATAAGGAAAATCATCTGTAAACGTCAGTGTTTTCACAATGACAAGAACCAGAAACTTCAGAATGTCAACCCAAATTCTTATTCTTTAATAAATGTACAAACTACAGAGCAGAGATTAAGTTCTTTGACGAGAAAATAGATCATGATAGATACAGTATTTTACACTCAAAACATTGTTAAACTCACTACACCACAAACAGCAAATATTTAAGATCAAGCAGAGTTCTTGTAGAAGGACAGCATATCATCCAAACTCTGAGAAGGGGCCTGTGGAGGGCACTGGGGCAGGGCCTGGCCATGGCCCTCTGGCTGGGGGAGATGCTGAGAATGAGACTGGCTCTGCAGCAGAGGTGGATAATGGGGCGTATACTGGTTATGGTACTGTGGGGGAAACTGGGGAAGGTGGTGAGGTGGAGGAGGAAACTGGGGATAGAGCGGAGGAGGGGGAAATTGGGGTTCAAAGGGGGCCGAAAACTGAGGGCATGTTGCCGAAGAGGAATACTGAGTTTGAGGGTTAGACTTTGGAGCTGAATCAGAGGGGGTATGTGTGGGTGGTGTCTGTAATGTAGTTTGGGGCTGCATAGCGGTTGGAGGTTTTTGCTGAGGTTGGGAAGGTAAAGGTCTAGGCTGAGGGATGGGTTGTGGTTCTCCCTTGCTCTCAGAGAGTCTTCCTGGGCCATTTGACCACTTAAAGGACATTTTGGCCTTTTTCTCCTCCTGAATGACAGTCTTTCCATGTCTTGGTCTCTCCTTGGTAAAATATGCAGACGGCGGGGCAAATTCTGAATCTCGCTCTTCCCGACGCCGACTTGTCCAGTCACCAAGCAAAAATTCTGAAGTAAATAAAACAGGTGTTGTTAAAGAACTGACAGTTTTGTCAAGATTGTTTTTAGACCTGTAAGCAACAGGTTTCCAGGTTCAAAAGACTAACAACAACAGTGAGGAGATTCATTTAGGTTGTTCTATAGATATTTGCAATACAAAGAGTGATCAGGTTTACCTTTGCCCCTGTCCCACTCTCTGACATGGGGAACTCCAGGCTTGGAATCCTTCCTTTCCTGGATCTCCACCTCCACCTTCTTCCATGTACTGACCTCTGGAGACTCCTCTGATGGAGGAGAGGGCCCTATCGAATCATCCTCCTCTTCTAGGAGAAACAATTTATTAAAAAAAAACTCTCATTAGCATTCATTTAAAAATAATTGCATTTGATGCAGAGTGGGGGTAGATTCTAACCTTCAATTTCCTCTTCTCTCTGCTCTTCCTCAGTGCCATCCAGTTTAGACTTTTTCAACTTCCTCTGCCTCACCTTGGCCAATCGAGTCTGCAGGACAGACTTCCTTTTATCCTTTAGCAGTTCCCTCTTACTGCGCTGATCTGTTGTCTGGAGGACAGGATGGACAGGGAAGAGAGGACACAAGAAAAAGGCAGGTAGGAAAACGTGAGAGGCATCAATAATCCGTTCACTTTTTTTATCAAGTACAATGGGTACACAAGGAATTTGACCTTGCCGACACATTACAAGAGAATTGCCTACACTTTGGAAAGCATTACAGGACCTCAGATATAGTACAGACAAGATGCTCTGTTTGACAGTAGAACAAACATTGCAAACAAACAACACAGTACACGTGTACATACATACATATGCCATCATTCATGTGCAGATTAGCATGGTCCATTCAGTCTGTCAGTCCAGTGTGCGGTTTGGTGTGATGTGTGTGTGTGTGCGCGCACATGTGAATGTATGCAGGCATGTGAGAGCATGGTTGTGGGGAGGGTGGTGGTCAGAGGAGGGCTGGTTGAGAAGGGTGATAGTGTTTTATGCACACACATAAAATAAGCTTTTCTGTGTTTTATACCTATTCATTTAGCTGCTCACCTGGTCTCTGAGCATGTCTAGAGTTTCTCTCTGTTTTCTCCGATGCTCTTTATCCTGAGAGAACGCAAAGTAACCCACGCCAAGCTCCCTGGCCTCTGAGATGAACAAAGAAAGAGGAAATGTCTTTTTTTAAATGCAAGACTTACAATCCAATCCTTAAATTACAAATGCGTGCAGAAAGGATTTGGCTATGATGCTAACCTTGGCCCCTGATGTCCTCATAGTGGATTGGTCCGACAGGCCTCTTTAAAGCTTCCTCTTCCTCCCTCTCCCATTCCTGCCTCTGCAGCTCTCGACGCATGTCCTCTGATAGTAAGCTCTTCTCAGTTGAGGCATTTCTACATGGAAAAATAAATCACCAAACATTGCAGTCCCCAGCTTTACACCTAGTCTTCTAGTTCCTGCGATCGAAATGCGGCTTAAGAAGCCATGACCCTCAACACCTCTAAAGTGTTTTTGTTTGTGAAATATTTACCTTTTTCCTTCAAGATTTTGGTCCATTTTCTTATATTCTGGCAGGTCTTTCTTCATGCATCTCCGAGATCGTCCTAAAGCATCCACATAGTCCACCCTACAGAGCGAGAAGGCAGAAGAACAATGCACTTCTAGATTTTAAATTATCTTAGTAGTAATGCTTCAATTATTAGCATAATTATGTAATTAATCTATTTTCACATTTTGTATCATTATTATTATTTTTATTAGTGGCAATAGTGGGGGAGGTGGTAGTATTAAGGCAATGTGAATTATTCAATGTTGTATTGATTACAGTTATATAGTAGTTAATGTAGTTCTATACAATATTAACAGAAATGAAGTACATTTTAGAGACACAAATAGTGCCAATATAAAACAGCTAAAGGGGATTTAAATAAACAGATAAATGCCTATAGTGCTACGTTCAGTTGATTTGGAGCTTGAATACTGATCAGACTGTACCATTCCTCATCCAGGTTGTGTGGGGTTGGAATAGGTGACGAGCTGTCTCTTTCTTCATCTGCTCTCTCCCTCTGTGCCAGGGTTTCTCTCTTCTGGTCAATAATCTTCTGGGTGAAATCAACCAAGAATAGCCCCTCTGTCTCTTCATCTGACACATCAGAAGACACGCAAATGCAAAGTCAGATAAGAAAGCATCTATTCAACATCCTGCCCCAAGTCAAAACCATGCAGAATCATGCAGGCATAGTTCATAGGTCACCAACCAGGAAAGTCTCCTTTTGTCATCTGCTCGTAGAGTTTGGCCTTTTCCTCCAACTTGCATCTATCGTGAGAAAACAAATGCCAATGAAACTGGAGCATGACAGGGTTTGGTTTGGTGTGTTATGATAGTGAATCTATAAGGTGTTGAATTTACTTGGACTTGTCAAGGCTACTCTCCTCCTCAGTCTGCTGCTCGACATCTTTCTCAGCTCGTGCTGAAACCCCGTCGTTCTGTTTGGCCCATACGTTAGGTTTCTAACGTTATCCAGTAACATAAAGACACAAAATGTTGGTTATAAAACTGAATCTGTAATTACACAGCCAGGTGAAATGTACTTTCATATCGACCTGCCCCTATATGTATTATACATACCTTGGCTTTGAATTTTAAGCCAGGGCCAGCATTTTCTTGCCCAAGTTTTTCCTGTTTGAATTGTTCCTGCTTCCTGTACAGTTCAGCTTTAAGGTCTACTAGCTGTAAGAGACAAGAAATTACCGAATAATAGCAATTAAAAATAGAACTCGGCTTAAGTTAGCAGTATTAGTATTTGCTAGCAATTAGCCTAACAGTAGCTAACTTGGTTTACGTTACTGTCAAGGCAGGCTGTTAACGTTTAATAAAACGTAATGCAGCAATACAGGATACCAATAACATGTTTTAGAGCCAGCTAGCTTGGCAACTCACAGATGAAGCAGTCACGTCGAAATGTTTCTTCTTTTTATCCATGTTTAATTATTTTCAGTACGGCTATATCGTCAGCATTTTCTTCTTCCTCTATGTTAAATGAGCAACAACGTCTTCTTTGGTGTTTTACCCGGTTGCAAAAGTTTGCTTTACCGCCATCTAGTGGAATTTCTGAACATATTAGTCCTCATGTCCATAACACGTGGTAGCGTACCCAGTTTATTACTAATGTAATAAAATGTGAGAATCCTACTCTGCCCTACTGCCTTCTTCTCACATGCTATCCTTTAATTCTCCATGGTTCTTATCTTAGCTATATCATGTATTTTCCTTTATAACTTTGTTATGAAGGACATCCAAACACACACAGAGAGAGAGACAGAGACAGAGACAGATACACAGACAGAGACACAGACACAGAGAGTTAGAGCCTTGGCCAGAAGATGGGAAAAGCAAGCTGTTCTGCATGACGATTCTTTAAAAGGTTTTCATTGACATGGTCAGCAGTATAGCATTGACAGTTGTGCAATATTCAGGAAAAGGGTTTTTAGTCCTCTTGACAATCATGGATTTTGCAGAATGGGGTGCAACTCAGTAACCACAGTCTTGTGAGTCCACACGAGACTGAGTGACTTATCAAATCGGCTCCTTCAATTAAAACTTCAGTCCATTTTGTGTTGAGTCATCAGAGTGTGGATATATTCAACTGAAAGACAGATCTGAAATGTCATATACTGAACACCTGTCTCTGATGCCTTATTGTGGTAAGGTGATGAGAGGCTCTGAACAGTATCTGGGATGTTGTATTAAAATGTCATGGATGTGGGTTAATTTTACATCTATTGCATGTAAATTCTCCATTAAAAATTCTACACTGAAATGAGAGAATATAAATACTTTTTATTGATGTTCATTCTGCACTGATTGAGGTTTGAACACCAGTAATGGTTTTACACAACCTCATCAAGGTGCAATGTTATAGGTATTTTATAGGAGGGGTACTGGGATGGCACGGGGCTATGGCAGACCCTGTAGAGTGGACAGAAAAGTTGAATCACTTCAGCTTTATATTATATTAAGCCAAAGTATTGTTTACTGTTGAGCTGCTTGGATGTTTAATATTGACACAATGATGATTTCAAGGCAGTTTTCTCTCCGGGTACACAGTGTTTGCAAATAGTGATTAGTGTAATATGATTCCGGGCCTGGAAATAATAACTCAAATATTATCGCATTGTGGTGGGCAAGAGTGGTAGGCTAGATAAATCCAATTGATCAATATCCCTATGGCAACACGGGTATTGTTTCCATCATCCCATTGTATGGATAAGACCATGAACAGCAAGCCTGCCATCACGTTACAACAGAGCGATGCCTACTTTGTTATCAAGTCAAACATTTGAACAGTCCATTGCTGCCAAGATATCCCAATCACAGCATGTCTAATGCGTTTCAAACCCATATGAAAGTTAAGAGGAAGAGGATGAAGGGTATATAAAGATGGCAAGAACCTGCTTCACCAAGTCATCACTCAAGGCAAGGAGTAGAAGGTGAGTGTCAATGTAATTTATTAATTGGAAGCAAACACAAGATTTGTAAGTATTTAGCGTTGTAACTTTTGCTCTCATTGTGTGTAGTAGATCTAGCAGTGGAAACGTTCTTCTTCCTTCACCATGCCTTTGAAGAGAAACACCAGCCTGATGGTGTTTCTGTTGTGCTCTCTGGCCCTGTGGTGCAAGTCAACCAGCTTTCTCAGCCCCTCTCAGAAACCTCAAGTAAGTATGTTTTTATTCTGGTATTCTTGTATTGATAAAATATAGGTTTGTTTAATACAACTCACTTGGATTTTAGTGAGTTAGCGATTCTTTATGAAAATACTGAAATGCAAAGTAGACTAAGCTTGAAAAAAATGATTTCAACAAGATCAGAATTTGTACTTGTGTGTATCTTGTTGTATCTGTTGGTTGGCCTCTCATAAAAGCTGACGCAATAACAGTCAAGTTGTGCCATGTTTATTCTTAAACTTGAGTCGTCTTTAGTATCAGTGTTTGTTTGGTTGCTCATTTACTGAGTTTTTCTTATGCATTTATCATTATTTTACCTTTAATCATGTTTCCTTTTCTTTCACAAGGTAAGTTTTAACAACTGCCTCGGGAAATAGCAGGCTTGTATCAGCAACAGTGTTATTATCAGCTCAATGAGTCTTTCCATGTAAGACTCAAAGGCTAGTGTAAAGCTGTGGTTGTTACACACGAGGTTCTCTGTCCTGTTTCAATCGCAGAGCAAAGGTAAGTCTCCCCGAGTCAGCCGGCAAGCCATGGAAGAGTTTGGTCAACCCCAAGAGGGCAATCATATTACAGTGAGTGACAATCATACTTATGTCTACAGCACACCACCCTTCCTTCTCAGGCTTTATGAAACCATTACACTTAAAATTACTTAATAGTCTTTCTTTCCTCGGAATAGATCAGCACCCCTTTCGAATTTGGCATCACCATGAGAGAGGAGAACTTTGAGGAGTACGTGGTGCTGCAGAAACTCCTACAGCAACTTACTGGAAACACTGCAGGTGCCCCCAACTTTTATTATTTTATAGATAGAAATAGGGGTGGGAACGATTCATGTTCCCTTCAGTCAATCAATTTAATTTTTTTTTCTTTCTCTTCTTGTTTCAGAGAAACCACCACAATTTTGACTACCATGGACACCTGTTCCTAATTTGCCCTGAATCAGATTATGATCATTAAAGTAGTGAAAGCTACTGTCATTAGTCGTTAGACATGTTGGTCTCATCCCTTCCAAAATAAATTGTATTCTTTACCTCTGAGGTTTAGAGACAGAGCCTTCTTCAGACTGTGGCTACTAGTCACATTACAATGCAGAATGAGAGAATGCAGCCTACCACTTTATAAATCTAGGAGGTTATTAAGGACCCACCTTCATGTCAGAATTTACAACTGTTGTCAGCTATTTTTGATATTCTGTAGCAGTGTCCAGACACTGTTCTGGTACGCTAAAATTAATAAATTGAAGTTGTGTCATCAGATGAGTCAATCAACTGATCACGTTTCTATGTATTCTGATCTAGTGAACAGTTTGTAAAAATGTTGAACTGATTACCTTCGTCATAAGGATGCAGTCATCATTAGTCAGAGCCACTATATATATTGGAAGCAGAACCACTTTTCTTTTTTCTCTTAGTTATCTTATACTTCAGAGACCCATGTTTGCCTGATTAATTAAACCTTCCATTAACCTGTCTGTCTCTCTGTCTCATATTTGACTTAAGTCTTCTATTCTTAGTCCTGGGTTGACTGCTGCTGACCCCATACCAAGAGACCATTATCTGCCTCTACTTGTATGTTTTTATTCAATTAATGGTGAAAACATCAAATTACCGGTTTCAAGTAAAGGTCGCAAAACTTCCTGTTTCAAACTCAGGAACAAGGTCAACTGCAGTAGTACACAAACAGAATATTGGATACATTAAGTGTCTTATTGGCGTCTAATAAGTGCATATATGGTGCGGACATGGTGTGCTGACCTATTTTCTGGGGTGAGTTAAAACAAACTCTTTGAAAACAAGGTGTTCACTGGTAACCTAGCAACATTGTGCCACATCTCCCTCATCAATCTTGATTTATCAGAGGCACCTCTATCCATTCACTGCTACTCTAATCCTCTCTTCTCCAATCTTACTAAAAAAAAGATGTCACACTAACCAACAGAAAATATCACTCCGAAAGTAAGAGCACTCAAGCCAAATGGGTGTGATGCATTTAGAGGTATAAAAGCAAGCTAATGCAAGCTTTCTCACTTTTGCAGAGGATTAGCCTTGCTCTATAGGCAACCACCACTACAATACCTGTACCTCACTACAATGCACTACAGGGAATATTTTACTGCTTTCTATAGAACATCTTCATTTACCATTCAGTACTTAATGTTCCATGCCAGTTATTAATAAGGAATATTAAAGTTGAGTAATCTCTTGACAGTTAAGCTACTCTTGCTGGTGGGGACTTGCAAATGCAGGAAATGCAAGGACGTGCACTGTTCTTCAGCCAGAGCACACAGACATTACATACACGTCTAATGAGAAGAGAAAGTAAAAAAGTATATTTTAATGACACATCTTGAGGGTGAAGAAGCAGGATTAAAAGCTTTTACTTATGTCTGCACTGTACCAAACAAAACTATATTACAATTGTCAAAGACAAACATCCAGACAAATCAGAACACAAATTATGGCAACACAGAAAAACAACCAATAATGCTGAGCAAATCAATTATTATAATGAAGAACAATGATCCCTATGGTATAGATACAGATAAACAATAACATACAGCGTTGCTATTAGCCACAAGATATTTGAATTCCAATCATTGTTTTTCACATTTTATTATCAGTTCCTAAGTCCTTTAGACCTCTTAAAATGAGTGTAGGTCAAATGGAGCGCTTCATGCTCCTGAAATCTGCTCCTCATACAACTATACAAGGAGGGTTGATAAATCCAAACCTTAAACTAAAAAGCCACATAAAGTTCAAACAAACCAGCTCTAAAAATACAGATTTTTATCTTTTTAAAAAAAATTATCCATCCAGTATTAACTCTCAAACTCATAAGCCATAGAGCTGAGTGGTGTTGTGTCGGAGGGTGGTGAAGACTGTGGCCAAGTCCTCTCCCTTTAGTAGACTAATATCCCGCAGGGTATGGATGGCCATTCCAGGATGGGAAAACCGAAAGACATCTTTACGAACCTAGAGAACCAGAACAACAAATGAGAGGGAGTCAACTTTGCAAAGTATCAAAGTATGAGCCTTTAATGGCATTGGGGTTGGGCAATGAGAAGGGAATTATCTCTCCTCAACATCAAGCATGAGGTTATTTCTTTTTGTGCTCCCTCATGTGTAACATAGTTTTGAATATAAATGGTCTCAATCTGTTGATGTCAAAATGAATGTTTGTTGTACATTCATTTTACATTCAAATTCTCAATTTCTGATAAACGATTGAAATAAATGATAAATTATCTATATATTTCACATCAGTGTCAAGTCAACTTTTATTTGTATAGCACATTTCATACAGAGCACCACAATGTGCACCAAGGAGTCTATGGGACCAGGAGTCATCAGGAGAGATATATAGATTTGTGAATCATCTCCATAATAATAATAATATGTATGTAATAATGTAATAATATGTCAGTCAGCCGAGTTTACGTTTTGAGACAAATTAACTAACTAATCAGCCACAATCAAAATACTAGCATTTGGCTGGCGGCTGTTACTCATTTCCCACCATGAATTCAGAGTGATATTTTTCAATAAGTAATTTTGCAATTTTCAGTTATTAATAGTGACAGCTGGAAAAATGCTTGTGTATCAGTGACAACACTGGATCCCGAGTACAGCTACAACCTACCTGTCTGGGCACGAAATATGGTGCATCTGTCTCCAAAATGAGTCGGTTGAGAGGGATCTTGCAGACAGCATCTCGGGCCTCCACGGCTCTTGGGTAGGTGATCAGGGCTGTGAAGCCCACAAACAAGTTGGGGAACGCTGTCAGGAAGGGCTCAATCACTGGATAGCTGTTTGTGAAACAGTGCCTGCAGCCCAGAGAAACATTCAATAATGAGAAAATAATTTTCAAAAATGTTCACGTTAATTGCATAGTTAATTAGTTAAATGGATTTACACACAAAAAGCAAAATACAGAAAAAACAGTTACAGCCAAATAGATAGTAAAAGAGATTGCTAAGGTAAGGCCTCCACACGCACCTGTGAATTTTGTAGTCCCAAGGGACACACCTTTTCATGATTTCCAGCAGGTCGTCGTCTGCGTCCCTGCAGTGGATCACCAGAGGTTTCTGCATGGCCACAGCGAGATGCAGCTGGCGCTCAAATACCTCCAGAAAAACAAACCATGGACCATGACATGTCTAGTAATCATTCCATTTAATTATATGAACCCATCTAGTTTAAGATAAACAGTGATTGGGCTATTAAGCCTTAGTCAACTCAAATCATGTCAGATTAGACCTTACCTCTTTTTGCTTAGAGGGGGCGGTGGAGTTTTTGTGGGAGTAGTCCAGGCCAATCTCACCGAATGCCACTGCTTTAGGATGTCGCATGGCCATCAGTATGCTGTGCTCATGGACATCTGAATACTCCTTGGCAAAGTGGGGGTGGCAACCAAATGCCCCCCATACCAAGTCTTCAGCCAGCAAACCTTCCCACAATGCCTCCCTTACCATGAGCCGGGGGTTGCAGAAGTCTGCGATGCAGCCATGAAACTCTCGTGGAAAGCTGCTCTGGTGCAGTCTCCGGAAGCGGCTAAATGTGCCACTGTAGCGCAGCTTGCCATATAGCATGTCTAGATGACAATGTGTGTCTATGAAACCAATCTGATTATCAAGGGAGGGGTCACTGATCCATATAGGTTCTGTCCCCATGGATGTTCTTCTTGTAGGATTGCTAGAAGGGATGGAGGGGTAACGCATGTAACAGCCAGCATCTGAGTACCTGCGGGGGGTTATGGAGTCCAAGCAGGGGTAGAGGGGAGAACACAGACTGTAGCATAAAGGGGGGGTCTTTGGCATGGATGATGTTGCTCTATTTGAGTGTACAGGCAGAGCAAAGGGATCCGACGAGGAAAAGGTAATGCTGGTGGGGTGATGGTCCCCTCTGCCAACCCTGCATACCTTGGAAAGGCCTTTGTTGGGAGTCTGAGTGCTCTCCAGTGTGTCTAAGGGGGGCTGCTTGAATGAAAGGAAGACTGTCCTCTGTGACTGTGGGAAAGGCAAGTCTATGTCCTCAGTAGTTGCCTGGGTGGCACTAGTGGGTTCATAAGAGGATGGAGAAATGAAAGAGGAAGTTGAATTTCCCTGGGTATTCACAGGACAACTACTGTCAGGAGAGAAGTTCTGAAACTTCATGAAATAGGAGCCAGGATTCGGCACATACTCCAGAGCAGGAAGTGGTGCGTCATTGACTTCAGCCTCTGGCTCTTTTTCTGGACCAGAAGACTTGTCTTGGGAGATTGCATCTACAAACACAGGGTCCTCAGCATCAGACCACTTGGGTGAACCCTCTCCTTTCAGCACAACACTCTGAAATTAAAAAAAAACCCTCTCTTTTCAGCACTTGGTCTTCTAAAGTGACAGGAATATTTTTAGGGCACTAAGGTCCTGACCTTTGCACTCCTTCATTTTGGTTGCTTGTATTTTTTCTTCTACTGATGCACTCATTCTAAGTTGCTCTGGATAAAACTTTAGCTAAATGACTAAAATGTATGATGAAAATCACAAGAAAGAAAATAACATGATATGCAATTGAAAATGTTTGAAATTAAATAGAACTAAACAAAAACTGAAAAATAATGAGCTACCTTGGTATTAGTTGGGACTTACCCTCACATCCGTTTTAAGGTCTGTGCTGTCACCTTGGGTTTCTGTGTCCACAAACACCAGTGGGGGGAACCAGCGATCTCCTCCCTGGATAGGAACGTCGTCCTCTGACTCACTCTCAGGTTGGGGTGAGCAGCAGTTCAAGACCGTTCCATCAATTGGCGTAGAACTGAAAACTTCAGTCATCACTGGTGACAACTTTGCAGGTAAAGAGGGGCTGCTGTTGGTGGTGGAGATATTGGTGGGGAACTGTCTGTCCTGTTCTTTGCCAATAGCTGCGATTAAGGCCTTCAAGTAGATAGCTTTTGATCCTTCATCTGGTGTCCTACCTTTCTTCTTCAAGCTAAAGGAAGGAGGTGTAGGAGTTGATACTTTTTGGCTCTTTGTGGATTCCATCTTGAATGTGCTGCCCATAGGTGTAGCCTGAGGAAAGAAGTAGTTATGATACAATGGGACAGATAACCAGTACTTATGACCATGATACTGCATAAGAAAGAAGCCATTTGAGAGTGTAGTTTCCATAAAACACTCTAGATGTAATGCTGTCCAAGTTATCTTAAATAAATAAGCCAGAACAAGATCTAGAAGAAAGATTTACCTTGGAGTGACTGAAAAGATTTCTGGAGAGCTTCCTCAGTTTGATTTTGCCTATGATGGAACTTCTCCCATCAATAACCTCTGCTTTCCTCTTGGGTGTGTCTAGGCTGAGTGATCCAAGGCCAACAGATCCTGTAGACTCATTAAGTCCAGGGGAGGAAGCATTCAAGTCTTCAACATGTGACATACTGCAGCTAGTGGGTTTGCATAAGTCACCATTACTCCCCTGAACATTTGTGGGGGAGCCGACTGCAGTTCGTAACCACTCAAACTTCACCTTCTTTCTGTTGCTGTCCATGTCAGAAACCCTAATCAAAACAACAATCCGAAAGTCAGTAAGCAGGTCTGCATGAGGCCTACTGAAAGCCAGGTATTGTCACATCAACCACTAGCTAAGATGAATAATCTTAAATAAAAATTGAACAGTGACTTGCCACTGCAGTACTAAAACTTTATAGTTCGATGTGCTAACATACAGTCAATTTTGGAAGCCATGGCCACTGAGATACTGGCTAGGTCATGGTTTAAACCCAGTGTAACTTCACTACCGGAGTCTCCTCTCTAACCTCACATCCAATAATTGAGTCGATTACTGGGGAAAACCTACCTACCTGTTAAGTTGTTCTTGTTTTCACAACACTTTTCAACGTTTCTGCTTGTGGTATTACTATATCCTGTGACAGAGGATGAAAACATTAGGGCATGATTAGAAGAAATAGAAAAACAAAGTAAGCATAATACTGCAACACATTTCCCCCACAATTCTGTATTGACATGTTGCCATTAAATATCAATGCATTTACTTGTCAAAACCTCATCTAGTTTATTCATGAATAAGTATACATGGTTTTGAAACGTACGTACGTATTATTTCAGCTTTTAAGTTCAGTGAGATGACAGAAAATGGAATTGCAACTGCCTCCCTTTATTTCATCTTGTTCCAACAAAGTACACCGTGGAGGTTTTATAACATGACATTGTATTGAAATAAGTGCTGCTAAAAGGAGCGGGTGTATGGCGAACTTAAAAGCGAAACCCAGCGATGTGCATAGTATGTTTGCGAATGAGCAAGTAAGCATTCTGCCGTGGTTTTCTCTCCGATACAAAGAGAAGATAGGTCTAGGCTCGGCTGAACCAATTTGACAGCCGTTGGTGAGATTTTGGTTAACTGTGGCCTTGAGGGGAGTTTTCCGCTGCGGTGGAAAAGCGCCAGAATTGTAGTTCTCCGTGTTTTCTTGGAGGAGACTCCACTGCATATTGTGATTGAGGAATTGAGCACAGGCCTGATATTTTCCAGTTCACTTGCGAGCCAACGTCTAGCCATAACGACCAACATTAGCGCCCTAGCTAGTTAGCCAATTCTCAATTTGTAGCTAACAGGTATCGCTTCTCAATCTGCTGACGCTGAATGCAAAACAAATAACTAAATCTCATTTAAATCACGACAAAACACTTTTTGACCATGTAATGTTAATAACCAACAACCCTGTGTAATTTCCTGTCACTAAAAACGTGATTATCAGACATGTTAAGCGATTTAATCTTTGCGGAATCGGCCGTTACCTTTTTCAAATTGAATTTGGAAGAAAACGCAGGCGGGACACGTGACCTTTAGTCAATCAAGCATTCGGTGTCAGCTTTGGTTCAGTCGCAGAGTCTGCTCGTTGCAAGATACATCCTTCAAAACTCAGAACAACTGGAAGAGATGTACTAGCTTGTCAAGCCAGTTTTAATTAACGAGTTACTTTTTAATTATGTGGCTAAACACGATGGCTGGCGTTCCATGCGATGACGGTAGATGGCGGTGCACTCCGTAATTTACTTTAAACTCACTTTTGACCCTTTGCGCATTGAGCCAGTGGCGGCTGGCCAATAGAGGGCGCTAGGGCGCCGCCCCACCACTCCCCACATCCTAGATTTCATTGAATAAGACTTTAAAAATTATTATTATTTATTTTATTTTTTTAAATGAGCGACGTAAATATTATATAGTTAGTGAGTAGAATGTATAATCTGCAATAAAATGTAGATTAAAATTGTTCTACGTTGTCTAAAGTTACTGCTAGGTCACGTAGTTCGCTCCTCTCAATACAAGAGATAGGAGCTGCGCATGTACAAACAGCATTTATCTGAATGCTGCTGATTTACACACCACCAACCACTGGTTGGCAGCAGAGAGCGAGTGGCTCGTGGTACATCTGACATAAAATGCGCCAGAATGAGACAATATACTCGGTCGTTTTCAAGGAGCTGGTTTAGTAGGAAGGCTTGGCTAACTGTATGTAGTGACACCAATGCTTTATTTTGCTTTCCCTGCACCCTTTTTCAAACGACAGGTCTCAGACACAACATGGATTCAGACAGGTTTGAATGATTTAAACCACATATCAGAAACATCAAAAGCAAATGTTTGGGAAAGTAAACATAGCTGCTCAGCTTGATGAAGGCTACAGGATAGGGATCTGTAAGCATAATGAAGAGGTTGACAAAAACAGGCACATCCTGTCTAAAATAATAAACTGTCAAGTTCTGTGGTGCCATCTCAAGGAGAGAAGGGCAAAATTTATGTACAAAAAGTTGAAGCCACAAGGTGGCAAAGTCATATAGCTTTGAGCCAGTTCACTCAGCTTTTTGTGGCACTGGGTATTTCAAATGTAATACCATATTAATTTATTTTTTTCTTAAATGTTATTTTCTATTAGGTCTTACTGTGTTCATAATTTTCTGCCATTGTCTCAGGGTTCTGTGTTGTCAGATTTCTGTTGCACTTATCGAGGCACTTTTCGGTTACTTTAGTCTTTCACCATTACATATTGTAGTATAAAAGATAATTATTATAAAGAATTTTGCACATTGAAGTACCTTAACTTACCTTAAGCACGTTTCATTACAACAAATGTTCATTCAGCTCAACAAATACAAATAAAGGCCTTTTCATTTATTTAAATACACTGATGATACCTTAGTACATGTTTGTTTGATTTTTGGTATAGCCCCCCCTGGAGAAAAATGCACCAGCCGCCACTGCATTGAGCAGGAAATTGTGTATGGTTATCATGGAGAACTGAATATGTAGTTTGAAAAGATGATTAAATTAGCACTACAAACCAGCGTATGGGATGCAGATGCCATAATTGCTAAATAGCATGAACAAAAAGAGAAAACACAAGACCCTTTTCAGCCAAAGAAACAGAGAGAAAACAGCTTTATGTCAACACATAGGGGCAAAGAGGGTGGCTAGGTCAGTCGTGCTCACACATAATATTCGAAATATCAAGAACTGAGGGAGCAAAAGGCTTCAGGCTGTCAATAAAATGCTGAATACCAAAGCATATTTATTAGCAAATGTACATGGTGAAAACTGCGGGCACAAGGGGCGCATCCAAAACATTTCACTACTGCTTCTATCCTCCTTACTATTCACCTAGGAAGTAACTTGGAGGTGACAAAGGTCATTGTTATGGTTATCGTACCTCATGCCAATAAATATACACAATACAAGTAATAATAATGTGATACTTTATTGATCCTTGTAGGGAAATATTTTTGCTTGCCCTCCTCCAGGGTGATCAGAGTTCAGGTAATTTTGTAAATGAGTTATTTTATAGGAATCTACCACAATGTATGTATTTTACTGCTAATTCCAGGGACAATAATTGAATTTGAAGATTGTCACAAATATTTTCAAATTCAATGACACCAGCAAAGCCCTGTTTGTTCTATATAATGGAAACCACACTGTGTATGTCTTAAAAACAATCAAAGATAATAATAACACGTTTCTCTCAGACTCTTGGTAATCCTAGAGAGGTCTTGTAGGTTCCAAAGCTGTAACCATTACCTAGAGAGGTAATAACAATGCATCAGTCACCTGGCCATTTAATAGAGCAAAACAATTTCAAGGGACATCAGCTATTATAAAATACAAGCATACTGTAAAATATGGACCTTTTGGGATATACATTTTGACGTGGTTGCTTTCCATCAATATGGTGATAAAACTGTTTCTGATATATTGTTACAGCGTTGTGTAGAGTGTATTCTATACTGTAAGTATGTAAAGTCAAAGTCAGCTTACTTACATGTGGGGGCCTTCTTCTCAATAAGCCAGTAGCGGAAGCCCCTCCTGGCACGGTCATTGTAGTCATTTATGTACTGGGGCATATTTTGAGGTGAGGAACTGGTTTTTGGAGTGTTATGGTACATACCTAAAGAAAAACATGTCACAGTGACATAGTAGGAAGGCCAATGATAAAATATATATTTCAGCTACTCCTAGTTATGTGTCATTACAGTATGTTTTAAACTGATGATGAAGGCCTAATCTTATTAGAAGTGAGGAAGATCTACTGTATACCTTGCAGCCTGGAAGGAATAGGATCAATAGCTGTAGTCTCAGTTGTATCACGAGTCAGAGGAGGTAAAAGGCAGCTGCTTGTCCGGTTTAGAGCACCTTGATCTGATTCACACACAAAGGAATCTAATGGAGCCAAATAAAAGAAAGTAAAGACTGGGGCACCAGCAGAGACAATCTATCATCAGGGCAGAGTAGCCTTTGACTCTTGCACTCATGTCATAGTGCTAATGATTTTGGAAATTAAGCTTATTCTACTGTTGCTTTCATTGCTAGGTGCTCTGAATAAGAGCATAAACTGAATTCCTAAAATGAAAAATGTAAAGTGCTAATTTGCACAATTAATTTTGGGATACCATTTACACCTGTTAATTTCCAGAGCTGTGGATAATCCAAACTCTCTATTAGAGCTAACTCTTCAGCTGTTCAAGGTCCATAATATTCACAACTTTCACAACAAAAATACAGCAAGTTTATAGTCTTTTTTGACCACACAGTTTTATGGATGTTTTACATATCTGCACCATTGGGTCCCATAATGTTCATAAGTTGTTCTATCCTGCAGGCTTGAATAAAATGCATGGAAACTTTGAAAATGTCCTTTGTACTCTCTTGTTACACATAGGAAATGCCACATAAGGTGAGAAAGAATAGATAATATTTAGATTGCCTGGCTTGCTTTTTGCCGTTCCCTAGGTTTTCATTAGATCATGTTGAAAACAGGACGGTCTTATGAAAGTACGTCTTGAGCACCAATAAATTTAAACTACATTTCATATTAAATGAATACAGAAATAAAACTAAATAAAACATGCTATTTTCTGTTGCCACGTAGCCCATCATGATGAAACACTTGGATTATGGTGTGTCTAGTACCAATTCTATCTTCCCGAAAAGTGATACTTTTAAAAATGGATAGAATTCTTCAAGAGCAGCATCAAAAACGAACATCTGCAGTGATCATATCACCCGAAAGTGTTTTAGCAACTTCCGTCAGAAGGCATCTGGTATTAATTAACAGTTAGTTCAGTGGCTCTAACGTGACCTTGTCCCCAACTTGTCTTCCTCCCAACGTGATAAGCCCTAAAGGTTAATATCAAATACCCCTTGTATAATTATAGAAATTCTGAGTTTTTTACCACACAATCCTTATTTAATCAAAGAAAGTGTTTTCGTAATGGAAATAAAGGACCTTTATTTACCAATTTTAAATGTTTTATAGATAATAATAAAATAAATGAGTTTAAATAATAAAAGCTTTGATCTAATAATCATGCCATTTTCACAAACCTTTGTCCTTCAAAAAGGCAGTTGGAACTGACCCCAGGTAAGTTGGTACCTAGGTCAGAATGAAAACAACACATATTACGAAAACACAATGTTGTTGATGTTTTTTGTTTTTATTCAATCAAGACAGATACATCAACAGTACCACTACTGTAGTATATCACCCTGTAAGAAGAAGGTGTTTTTTCCTGTACTCATCTTCTTACCATTGTTTTCATTTTGCTCCAGTGGTCTGTGTGGAGATGTGGAAACATCACTGGGTGACTTCTTGGCCAACATGTCATGCTGGTGAAGGATATGGAATGACCATGAATGTGAACAGCTATTATTTCTCCAGCTACAAAATAGCATCATGTGTATCATTACTCTACAGCAGCATACAAGCAATGATGGTAACAGAGAACTCACTGCTGTTGTCTGAAAGGACTTGAGTCCCACATTCTTCTCTTTTCCCCAGCCTGCATGTTTCTTCTGCAAGTAGCTTGTCTCTCACAGACAAGGATAGATTGTGTTTCTTTGTCGCTTAGCAACAAGTTGAGCAACAGTATCCCTTCTCTGGTGATACTAAAGCTGGATATAATTTCAGACTCAGACATGACACGGGTATGCTTGTGAGGTCTCTTCTTTCTCTTTCTTAATTGATGTATCACACACTCACAAACACACACGGATGTCAGTAAGTGTTAATTGTGTCCAATATCCAGATGAAGACGATCACTGAAATATCAGTTATTCGATAGTTGATCAAGATAATTTTCCCATGACGGCATTAAAATGAGTGATCACATGGCTTAAAATGGGACACTGCTACTTGATATTGTATTGAGAAGAATGAGTAACACTATGTTTAACAAGGAAGACTATTACTTATACATCTGAAGGGAAAATTAATGAGTGCTGGAATTAAGTGGTAAAGTGCTTGACATCCTTTAACGTTACTTCCTAGATCACAAATCAGCTGTCTACTCAATTCAATTAATTCTTTCACTAATAGAGACTCAATTAAGCTATAGTATATACTATGTTTACCTCAGTGCAGATGCTTGTGTGTGTTTGCTGTAGTTCACTCCGTTTAGTTGTTGGCTCCAAGTGTGATTCGGTGTACTTATCAGGTGTTTTATTCATTTTATATTTTTTTTATAAGACCCAATTTCCCCACAGGGATCATTAAAGCTTCATCTTATCCTATGACAAATGAAGACTATATAATGTGCTATATTTGTCTAGACTATGCTACACAAATGTAGCACAATGAAATATTATTTGTAATTGCAATGCCTTTTGGACTTACATAACTAATTACACTACTGTCTGGGAGTAATTCATAAAATGAGAAACACAAGTTCAGTCAGGAAAGCCGCAGTTCATTGGTCCGCCCAGCAGAAAGTTCACTATACTCCACCAATCACACACACTCTCTACAAATATGGCTGACTATGTAAACTGGGCTGGTACCCCGTATGTTGCTACTTTGTACAATCTGTTGTCTGCTTTTGCTCATGTGTCACCATCCCAGCTACCAAATTATTAAATCTGTTGTACTCTCTGAATGGTCTCAGTTAGACATATATTTAAATTGGGTCATCCCAAATGAAATACATCAAGTTTTTTCTGTCTGTCTGCCTCAGGAACCTTCATAGGAATGAATCTGGAATGTCCAGAAAAATGCTGGTGTGTTAGCCTATACCATGTTGTTTTATACTTCATTTTTTGGCATCACCCATAGAATCAGATCATTGAGTTCAGAGATGGCTGAAACCAGAGGAAAGAAAAGGATTGTCAACGACTAAACATTGGACACAATTGCGAAACCTAAGCAAGTCCTTTTTTGGGGAGGGGAGGGGAACCTTTCAGCATTTCACACTGTTAATTATTTTTTACACATTAGAGGTTATTTAGATATGATTAACCTTCTGTCTTGCATTTCAAAAGTGCACACACGTGTAACACTGTCAATCACTTCATTTGGGGATGACCAAATAATGAAAATAATAGAATTATCCTTTATTTATATAGTACTTTACAAACAATAATAATGTACACCATTGAGAGACATTTGCAATAAAATAAAATATGCTTACATAATGAGAAAAACAAAGAAAAGGTAAAAACAAATTGTATGTAAAGATGACTATGAGTTTGTCAGTCATTAAATGTGGTGACGTGTAGGTGATTAAGGTGTTTAAGGTACCTTTACACTGGAAGCCTATGGCTGTAATGAATCCACATAAAATGACTACCAAATATCGTAATAATGGTAAAACATTACAAACAAACCTACAAACATTCTGGAGAAAAAATGGCTCTTGCTGAATGGTAAAAGGTGCATAAAGATTTGGTCTGCTGAAGAAGGATGGCATTTTCCAAAACCAACAAGTGAATTGTGATAAGCTAGTAGCTGATCAAACTCTGACAATCTGCAAATGTAAAATCTGTGGGGAAACCCTTGCAACTGCTGTTGATTTATCCCAGATTTAACTGAAGGAAACCTTGTTCATCTCATTTTATCAGCAATTCTGACCTCTTTGCTTTCCAAGAGTGAGTGACGAGTATTACTGTCTAAAAGTGAAGACTATCCATATTGCTGAGTTTCATGTATCATGCCTCCTGGCTGTGCATCCTCTCTAACAGGTGCTCTACACGCTGGTTCACACGCTGGAGGTCTTTCGCCACACTGGGCTGATCTTCCAGCTCCTCATGAAGACATCGTCCTATTTCCAACCTCCTGTAGTCTTCTGGCTGTACCAGATGCCGGACAACCTGGAGAACTCGTTCCTTGAGGCTGAAAACTGCGTAAACGTCACATAAATGCTTGTCAAATGTCTGGAAGAGTTTGAAACAAAGACCTTGCTCCCAATTTATTTATTTTTTTCCTTGGACAGTAGTAAGATAAAAGGATACAAGTTTAATGGAGACTTTAGTTGGTTATTAGATGCCCCCCCCCCCGCACTCACACACACTGTTTAGCTGTTGATGTATCACTTAGGCAGGCGTGTACTGGTATGGCTAGGCCAATGCTAGGTCAAGGCTAGGATCAAGGCTACCCAAGGCTAGGTTAATGCTAGGTTGGCAGGCATTAGATGGCGAGGGTAAAAGGGAGTTGTGAGGTGGTGGCACACAGTTGAGCCTTCTTAAGGTGTCGTGGGCCTAACTTAACGAAACATCGCGAAGGAAGGTGCTCACTTGATAACCCCAATGACGCAATGACGTGCCGCATACCACTGTTGGCTAGGGTAGGTAACTGGCGAATAGTGCCATCTGAGGAATGACTCTGTAGATCTATGACAGTGTAGCCTGATGTCTGTTATGGTGTTTCATCTGTTGGTAGTTATATCACTGTTTGTTTGTTTTTTTATCTGAATTGGGCTTCTACAAGTGTTTACCTTGGATTATGGCACAAGGGATAGTAACATCTTGTCCTGTGTACTAATGAATTAGACCCTAAGCTTGCTGAGAATGTAGCCTAGAGATGGGCAACTTAATCAGTACAACATGACTGGGCTCTTGTTTGAAAATCAGGTTCAGAATTACCTATAGTTCACTGGATTGGTCAATAATGGTAATGGCAAATATTTCAGTCATCTTCCTAATCTCACCTGGTAGGGTGATATTGGCGAATGTAGCCTGTCCATCGTTTGCTGGTTCGGGAAGGAACAGTTCTTTGCAATTCACCCTCAATGGCTCATCAGTCTCTGCATCTCTGAACATCCATGGGTGGCCTAGGAAAACACAGTACAGTCAAATCAGATGATTGGAAAGGTGACTAAGTAGTGAAATAACCGACACGAGGACATACACATAACATAAAAACGCGTTTGTATTACATGGCCTACTGGTGAGGACATTCCACCAATATAGATTCATTGTCTAACCCAAACTCTATTCCAAACCCTAATCCCTATTCGTAAACCCCGTTGCGCGCACAGGCAGTTATTCGTAAAGCCGACTTACCAACGTAAGTGGTCGTTTTTCGTCCCGTCCCTGGTTGTAAATTACCATAAGCCTGAGGTTCTCCGCGGAAATTTATCCATAGTGGTCGTACGATACGGGGACTTCGGTTACAAAACACAGCATGAATAGGAATTAAACTGTTCAGGGACCGAACCAATGGAAGCAACGGCTCTCCTCCCTGTTGAACTTCTTGAGGCATTGGAGTTGATCGCTTGAACCGTTAGCGTAAATTAGTGAGATCAGCTAGCTAGCTAGCTGCTACACAGAAATGTTGACGCTGGAAAATGTTAGAAAGAGTTTCCGTGTGTCCAATTGCTGTTGTTTCATCAATTGTTCAGTCCAATGCGACAAAATAATTTATAAAAAGGCTTGCTAGCCAGTATTTAGATTACAGTGTAGGAATAAAACACATTTCTTGTAATATCTGGGTGAAAAGATCACCACTTCTCAGCTATTCTGTTTACATTTCTATTTCCGGTTGGAAGTTCTGCAACGTCAAACGACTCTGTGCCCTGATTGGTCGACAGAAGCATAACGACATCCCGACTTTACTGAAGACGAGCTGCCTTGTATGGAGTGTGTACCTTACCAGAAAAAGCTCCAAAATTCGGCACTTTGCCCATCTCTAGTCAGCTTTTTTTTTTAGCAGCCAAGGGCTTTAACCAATCTAAGTAAACTGATGATAGTTAATTTTAAAGTATGCACTGTCAAACTCAAAAAACGTATTGCCTATATACTGTAAGCCTATCGAGAACAGTCCTTTTTACTGGTTGATAGTGACTGGTGGGAATTGGAAAAGCAGCAAGGAATCCAATATTATTGGTTGAGTGCTTGTTAGTTGTTAACTTGCAACTATAAAAAGTGACTCGCCCTATAAATCAAAAATATGAACTAGTTAGGCTACTATTGAATAAGAACAGTGACTACTAATGGCTTGGCCAAAAAAATGATTTGTAAAAATTACCTAACTATTGAAGTATTATATTACAAGTCAATATCTAATTATGAATAGTAACAGTTGGTTTAATTACTAAAATGAGCACGGTTTTCTATTTTTTCACCTGTAAAGAGCAAGGAATAAATGATAAACAGGCTTGCCTTATACTATTAGCTCCACCCCGCTTCATAAACACCAGACAGCATCTGTGAGACCTTTCTAAGCAAGACCACCCGTCTGTCTACAAGGATTATTACAAGCTCAAATCGGCCGCAGCAGGAACAGTAACAACAGAACTCAGTAAGGTGTTTTAATTCAACTTCAATTTACAGCTCTGATCTGTCACTTAAGGAGTTTCATTCCATGATGAGTTTAAAATTATGCCTTGGTTTACTGTATCAAAATGATGTATGAAAGTATATTACAACTTAGAATGGAATATTTGCCGATAGAATCATTTGCTAGTATAAGACAGTTGCTGACAAAATAGTAACAGTTTAAAGGATGTAGCCTGATTTGTATTTTGATGAGCCTTATTTAGCAATCAAAACTTTTCTTCAAAATGGAAAGTGTTTTAAAATGAAAGTCTTGACAAACTGTCGAACCCAAAACGGTTCTTGACTGCTCTTACAAATAATTAACCTCATCATTAAAAATGCAGTCTTTCACATTACTATATATTTCTTTATTTCCCCAACAGCACGGCTTTCGGCAAAGGTGGCAAGTCTGGGGGCTTTCTGTTCGTAGCTGAAAAAACAATGCACCCTTTCAATGACAGCAACTTAAGTGCGGGGATGGATGTTGAAGATGTGGCGAGGGACGAGGACCTGGCTAAGGTGGAGATCGCGTTGCTCAGTGTCATCTTCCTCGGCGCCGCCATCCTCAACACCGGGCTGCTGCTGGTCCTCTGGAGGGAGCGCAAGCAGATGTCTAGAATGCGCGTCTTCGTTGTCCACCTGTGCCTGGCGGACCTGGTGGTCGCTTTCTTCCAGGTGTGCCCGCAGCTCATGTGGGACATCACAGACAGGTTCATCGGACCGGACCTGGTGTGCCGCCTGGTGAAGTACCTGCAAGTTCTCGGCATGTTTTCCTCGACTTACATGATTGTAGCGATGACGATCGACCGATACCAAGCCATATGCAACCCCATGGTTAAGTTCCAGCGGAGACGTGCAGGTTTCAACGTCCCCGTGTGCGTCGCGTGGGGGATCTCTCTACTTGGGAGCTTGCCGCAGGTTTTTATTTTTTCACGCGTTGAGGTTGCACCCGGGGTGTTTGATTGCTGGGCAGAATTTATACAGCCATGGGGACTAAAGACCTACATCACCTGGACCACGCTAGTCATTTTCATTTTCCCTATAGTTACAGTTGTGGTTTGCCAAGTGCGCATTTGCCGAGCTATCCAGATCAATCTAAACCAAAAGGCACACCACCAGGGAGGCGAGATCGGAGTGGCTCTCCCTCTGCCCTCCAGAGCCAGCGGTTTGGCCGGGATGTCAAAGGCCAGAATCAAGACGGTGAAGATGACGGTGGTTATAGTGCTTACTTACATTATCTGCTGGGCTCCCTTCTTCACTGTCCAGCTTTGGTCCGTTTGGGACACACACGCGCCAAAAGAAAGTAAGTTATCAAATATTTGTGGACAATGCTCCATTTTGGTCTAGTTAGTGGAAAAAAATAGTCAGCGATCATAATGTTCTTTTTTTCTTTATTTTATTTTACCATCAAATGTGTTTTGCTTAAATGGATTCTGAGCTCCTATACACCGATCAGCCACAACAGGGTGGATACATGGGGAAGCAAGTGAACAGTCAGTTCTTGAAGTTAATGTGTTGGAAGCAGGAAAAATGGGCAAGCGTAAGGATCTGAGCGACTTTGACAAGGGCCAAATTGTGATGGCTAGACAACTGGGTCAGAGCATCTCCAAAACGGCAGGTCCGGGTATTCCCGGTATGCAGTGGTTAGTAGCCTACCTACCAAAAGTGGTCCAAGGAAGGACAACGGCGCCCAGGGCTCATTGATGCGCGTGGGGAGCGACGGCTAGCGCCTACAATGGGCACGTGAGCACCAGAACTGGAGCATGGCGCAATGGAAGAAGGTGGCCTGGTCTGATGAATTACGTTTTCTTTTACGTCATGTGGACGGCCGGGTGCGTGGCCTCTTTCAGCAGGATAATGCGCCCTGCCACACTGTTGACTTGACCAAATTCCCCAGATCTCAATCCGATCGAGCATCTGTGGGATGTGCTGGACAAAACAAGTCCGATCCATGGAGGCCCCACCTCGCAATTTACAGGACTTAAAGGATATGCTGCTAACTTGGTGCCAGATACCACAGGACACCAACTGTTCAGAGGTCTTGTGGAGTCCATGCCTCGACGGGTCAGAGCTGTTTTGGCTGCACGAAGGGGACCTACACAACATTAGGCAGGTGATTTTAATGTTATGGCTGATCGGTGTATGCACAGACCGCTAAATGCGTATTTACGCACAAGGACAGGAATACGCTAATAATATGTGACTAGAGATACTTTATTGCAAATATGTGACGCTTTACTCTTGACATGTCATTCCAGCTACGACTTTCGCCATCCTGATGCTGCTGGCCAGTCTGAACAGCTGTGCCAACCCCTGCATTTACCTGCTCTTCAGCGGCCAGCTTCCCAAGAATCTGATGACAGTCAGTCTGTGCCAAAGGCAGTCCGAGAGCGAGACTTTACTGCATGACGAGGCGACGGTGGTCAGTTCGTTGCACATAAGCTTCAAAAGTGTCACTGACTCCAAATGAGGCTTGCACACCAGTGTGGAAAAGTACATATGGAAGGTCTGGAATCTGATGTCCAAACTCAGTGGAGCTGCCTCCAAAGACTGGTCATGATCGGTATAGATTACGACTTGATTACGACTATTCATAAACATGATTGGATTTTAACATAAGTAGCCTAAGGCTCATGAGAGTGTTTTAGATAATGTCATATTTCTTATTTTAGTGAAGAATTTTATTGTTTTTATTGCCAATTACTTGGGGGGGGAAATGTTGAATTTTAATAAAATGTCCTTTATTCTTTGAGTTGGGCTCAGACTCCTGAGGGCACGAGATCTATATGGATACACTCAGTCTATTTCCTAAAGTGAACCTTTTCCAAAGAGTGAGACTAAGCACATGAATACTATGTGAACCTAATCAACCAATCTTTGAGCTGGTTGGTGGTCCCCAATGAAGGTCAATGGACAATATGGTATTTTTTAAATTGTAAAAACCGTTGCTGCTTTAATGAATGTCCTCTGTGGTGGTAAGCTATGCTGTTTATCCTAGATTGTGTGATTGTTTTTATTTGCCTATTTATTAAATATTGTTCTGCCTGCTATGGAAAATCATAGAAAGTAAGTGTTCTTGAATTAAGTTGTATTCTCACAACTGCTTTGTATTCTACTTGTGTATAATACCACATGTATTTTTGAAAATCCACCAATGAAAATTAGAACATATTATTTATGACTATTTAGGAATCAGTTTACATTGAGCCACATGAGCTTACTGTATAGACCCTCTCTTGTTTGGCAAGTAGAATATCTCTCAGAATTAGCACCTATGGTTTGAAAAGCTAATTAAATAAAACCACGTTATCTGCTGGGGTTATTTTCTTCTATTTAAACATAGTTTTCCATTAGTACTTAACAGTATGTAATGCAGAGAGACAGGGAAATGGGAGAGATTGGACTTGGAAGAGATGAGCAAGATCCATAATATGGGATATGTGGTATGTGCCTAGTCTGCTGAACTACCAGGATGATCACTAACAAACAATCTGAATTATGCAATCCACCACTTTACTTTCATGTACACAGCTAAACTGAGGACATGATCACACTATACTCCTCTAACCCTAAAAAAATAATCTTTCCAAAACAGTTGATATTTACATTGCCTTACTTCAGTGGTAATGTGGACAAAGGCAGGACAGCTATCATGACCTATCCAGCTGATCAGAAAGGACACAAAACGTTTTGACCACATTAGAGGCAGGCAATTAGTGCACTGTTGCCTGTGTAATAGTGGTACTGGCAGGCCAACAGAACAGTCGCCATAGAGACTGAAGAAAGGTTTTTGTTAGTATCAGGCTCTTCACTGTTCCAATCCTAGAGAGGTACTTGTTGCACACTATTTGAAGATCACACTTTTTATCCATTTGAAGTGATTCTGTCCCTGATGATGCTTGTTAATTAACACTGGATGCTGGTAATTTAACATTGTTGAGATGGACATGCCAAACATGTGCAGATCTGTAGAGAGGAAGAGGGGGAGAATGTGACTTTTTGTACATGCACCCCTCACAGATGCATAAGCATGTTGTGCATACCCGGTGTAAATTTGTATAATGAATGTATTAAATGAGCAGCAAACAAGTGAAATGTTGGTTGACACATTTTCAATGACATTGTCCCTGTGCATCTTCCGGATTTTACCAATACACAGGATCTGATATAATGATCCCTTGTGCTAAATGGAAGGATAGATGGAGGCTCCCGCTTCACTAATCAGTTCTACATTGCCATGAACTCACCCTGTTTGATAATTTGTGTTTTTTCACATTATTTCACATTGAATTTGCTCAGTTTTTTGTGGGTTGAAGTAGTTTATGTAGTTAGCTAACCATCAGGCCTGATTTTGCCTGGCCCTGCACAATAGAAATCTGACAAACTTTTCTCGCTAGTCAGAGTTAAAAAGTCACAATGGATTGTGATGATTCGCTAATTTGACGTATTGCCTGTTTAAATGTAGGGAAGGATCAATTTAAAAGGGTGAGAAAGGCAGTTTTATTTGATGTGAGGAGCAGGATTGTTAAAAAATCAATGATGGTATTATTGGTGCCTACTGGTACCCCATGAGGTAATGACTATAGATACACTATTTTCCAGGGAGTAAAAGTAATGGAATTTTGAATTAAAAACACACAATAAAATAAAGTGGAGTTTTATTGTTAAATATTATTGTTAAATAGGTGTATATTAAGTAAATAAGTCATTTTCCATTTCATCGTGCTCAGCATACAGGTTCTTCTTATACCAGGTCCCCTCGATACATCTTAATGGGCAGTAGTTAATAAGAGAGCACATTGTTGAATACCTGTTCACTGATGGATGGATTTGATTCCTGGGCTTTCACGAAAAATAAGTGACCCTCCTTCCATCACTATATGTGAAAGTAAAGACGGTGCACTCTTCAGTAGTCTTTCTGTCCAATTTCTTCATTGACTTCAAGAGTAAAATTGGACAAGAGAAAGTGCATTGAAAGTGCACCGTCTGTGTTGTTGAGTAGGCCAGTTGTGCTTGCTGAACTGCCTTTAGAGGCTCTTTTCCACCAACTTCAACTGTTTACTGTGTCTTTACAAAACCAATGACTAGTCCACAAATATGGCCTGAAATGCTATCCACACTGCAGCTTATCAAATAGTACTAAAGAAAAAAAGAATAGAGGCCCCTGTTGTTGCATCACCATTTTAAGCGTTTGTAGTGCTCTAGATGTGCTCATGATGTACTCATGTACTTTAGATGTACTCATGGCTGTAATTCTATTTTAAACAGGCACAACACATTATGCTGCAAAACAAGACATACATTTACAAACAGTTGAGTTAATCCCACTGTTTCTTTGATCAAACACAATAACACAACACAATAAATTACACAAAATAGTGAGATTCAATGTCATAAAGGCTTTGAATGAAATACTGAGATTCAGTCTCACTTCTATATCACCAGAATGGCACCCTAAAGACATCTCATGTTTCTCAGCTGCAGGAAAAAGCCCTAATCCTGAAATGCCCTGCATGTCCTGTGTAATCTGGCAACATAGCACCAGCATAATTGAATGGACAAGATGCAAGCACATGGTTGCAACCAATATAACACCTACAGAGCTGCCAGACAGGAAGAGCTGCCAGAAAGCCTGTCCTCATAAAAGGTACCTTGGTGAGTTATGGGGTGCATATGTCAGAAAGAGGTATCTCGCAATTGACATCCTGGGTGCACAGTAGTGAAGCTGAGAGTAGATACGTCAACTACTCGTGTAAAGAATACTTCTCCATCTACTCTCACTCATTTCACTTTATTTCTATGTCTTACTCAGACAAACACAAAACACACATTACACTTTTTTAGTTCCTGGATGAAAGGTGAGTATGGTGAAGAAAGGTGAAATCCTTAAGAACATTTCACAAGCCCAAAGAATTGTATCAAGCTAGCTTCAGGCATTGTTCACGACACGCACACTGGTTGCAATTGAATGGATGCATACCCCTGTTCACATGGGCTGGTGCATATGTATGAACATGGTAACAAGCACAAAATATCACCATGGTGTTACATCATACATAAACAACCCTCTTCTAGGCCATAACAATATCCTTGACAATGTTTCTCTTTTTTTCTGTGGTAAGTCACAAAGGCCACAACAAGAATAAATTACACACTCACCAGAAAAAATGGTAACAACCAGTTAGTCTCTTTGCTTGCCACAGAATTTTAACCATAAATGTATATTTTGAGGAGGAAGACAGAGGGGACATTGAAAGATGGATCATAGACTAATGAAGACAGTCAGACACCAGACACCTACTCAAAGACTCATTAGCCCCTCACTGTGCAAGCATACGAAATCAGCTTTGTCTACCAAGAAAGGTACTAAGCTAGCCTCTGCTGCACATGTCTGCATCATGGTTCAATGAATAGTGTGAATGCACGTGGATGTTATTATGCAGACACACACAAACAACCAAGGCATTCTGGGAAGACAGATTATCATAGACCCATTCACCTGCTTGTCATGTGACTGTTGTCACCTCAGCAAGGTCTCCAGTTTTACACACAAGCACCCCCTCTTGCTGTACTCTTGGTTAAGGATACATGAGATTCTCCTTTGTATGTATAATGCTGTAGATCCATCCTGGCAACCTGAAACTCATCTAATACCCCAACTGACAAATGGAGGCAAGATAAGATGGGAGTCACAGTATAACTGCATTTTATTTTACTTGGTGGTACATTGAATCACATGGAAAAAGGAGGAAGGGCCTTCTTTAGAACCAGGCTATTGATTCTTTCAGTAAAGCATCCATATTACTGTCAGAGGTGTATGACAATCCAGCAGAAATATGACAGAATAATATCGAAAGGGAAGTACCGACTTCACGTTATTCCTATGACTTTAGGAGTTCAGTCAGTATTGGTGAAAACCACTAAGACCGCTTTCTCAAGATTTTGGCACGTCCCTTAATTTATCATATGACAGTAATGTACAGCCCAACAGAGATTTAGCTGGAAAAAATGGAAAATGTGAAAGTGCTAATACTAAAGATGACTTTCTGGGGATAAGCGTATATTTTCTAGTTTGCAAAGTGATTACACCACTATAATGTGAAGATCAATTAAAAGTTAAACAAACTCTGTATGAATCCATAAAGTCATTCTGTCAATGAGTGTCAAACAACTCCAAGCTGTACACATCATCATCTTGAGGTCATGAGAAGAGCATATAAGAATTTTGAATTGAAAATCAAATTGAAATGAAGAAAATATCAGAAAACATCTTGTTACGGTACAGCAGGATTGTGTGATAGAAAGACATCTTCACATTCTTGACAGTTTTATATTGCATTAGATTACTCTGCTTATTGGTGAAAGACTCATTTCTGACAGTGGCTCCAATATGAAATGAATAGCTATGAGAAGAGTCAGATTATACATACAGCAGAACAGCAGTTAAACTGGACAACAAAAACGATCACTGACTCTTATTAGTTACATTTACACAAACATGAGCCAGCAACCTTGCAACAAATTCGCAAGAAGTACAATTTTGAAAACTGAGTTTAGAACCTAAAGGCTAGTCTAAAAAACTGAAATGGGTAAATCTTAATATCACTTTTCCATTTACAATTCTTCATTCATGTCTGTGGTTTAATGATTTACCAAACTCAAATCAAAAAGACATTGAGCTGGAGCATAGGCACACCATTTTAACATGCCACACAACATGAACAAACAAATGAACAGAAAAGGGCAATTACTCTCCCCATTCTCTGGCTTAATTAGCTTTGACTTTTCTCACAGTCTGTCTGACCTGAGGCGCCAAGCCATCTCTAATTTTCACCTGTGCATATGGAGCAACCAGAGATGATGCTTGTCTTCTGAGGCACATCGTCTTGCAGTACAATGAGCCTTCGTCCTTTACAAAATAGATACCAATCTACAAGTATATTACATCTTGTTTTGACACAAACTTGTGTGATAATAAAAAGCTTACATCTGCACACATGGAAAGGTATGTAAAATATATTACCAATCTCACTCTTGACTCATTCTTGACTAAAGAATCAAAGCAACCACTTTCTTAGAAGATGGGCATTTTGTCATACATGAGAGTGTACCTCTATTCAGACTTTTTCCTCACATAATAAGTGGATGCCACTGGCCTCTGGCAACTAAAATAATCTTAAGAAAACAAATCTGAGAAAACCACAAAGGATCTGAATCCCAAGTGGATTTCTATTGGTTGGGTTTACAACCGGTTAAAGATGCTAACATGGTCATCTTGCCAAGTATATCTCCATCTCAACTGCAGGCAGTCACACTCTCCATCATACAGAGGAAAGGAGTAGGGAGACCACATAGTTATGCATTAAGCATGATATTTGTGTGTGTGTGTGTGTGTGTGTGTGTGTGTGTGTGTGTGTGTGTGTGTCTGCAGCAGCCAAGAGAACAGCTGGACAGGCAGCAATATGAGGGCAGATCAGCGAGCAGCATGCTATGTCTTCTATATGCTCATGTTGCTGAATTCATTTGTTAAGTCGGTTATTCTCCATTCTTTTCTCTTCACTTTGTCACAATGCAATGAATTCTCTCACTAGTGGCTCAAGATTGCAAGATTGCTTAAAAGCAATCACAATCCTGTTCTTACTAACTCTTAGTGTGCCATTTAAAGGCTGAATGACCTTTCCACTAATATGATGGATTTGCTGCCATGGGTGACAGGCTGTGTGTGATGCACTGATTACTAAAAAGTAACCGCAGTCAGGGAGTGATTGAAGATCCAGGCTTGGGGTGGGGGGAAGGGTGGTGATGGTGGGGATGGTCTAATGATGATGGTCTAATGTCACAGACAGAGGAGGCGAGAACCCTCTCCCCCTTCCTCCCCGTCGCACTGGGGGATACGGGGGAGCATAGCCGAACGGGTCAGCCCCCAGAAACGAGATGGAGACAAGTCCTTTTTGGTGGCTGTGAACTTCCACCCCATGTGAGACCCACAGGTCCGGCACTGAGCAATTGTCCAGGCGTACCTGAGGGCAAAGGACAAATAGAGGAATACCCTTGTTAGCCACGTTTTAGAGAAACGGAAGGTTCCAGTCCTCAGTCCTGATCGGCTGAGATATGTTCAGACATGCACACCTGTGACTCCATAACAATTATTTCAAATATTGCTTTAATGCACCCCAAAATCACCACTCCTACCAGTACTTGTGTTGCTTAGCAATGTTGTTTAGCTACTATTCAAGAACTATATTGTTATATTGCACTGGCAACTAACTGAAGATACATGTACATCTCACATCTAACATCTGTTCTTCTCAGAGTTTCATAGCTGGCCTTTGGAAAGTTTTTTCAAAATGTCCCATTAGTATATGCTTCATCACTATGCAAAACAGTGATACAAGCCCATCAAAATTTGATTTCTTAAAATTATGAACTATCTCTTAAAATAACACAAAGTTATACCAGTCAGCACGCCAGCACAAATGCACAGCCTCTGCCAAGCCGCACATTATACAATGGCCCTGTCCCACTGGAGAGGGATACATGAATGAAACAAGGTGCCAAACTATACACTATTTGGCAGGTTCTGTGTGGATTAAGACTAGACCAAATGTAGTAATGAAGCTTGTGTAAGATCTTCATTCCAGTGTGTCAGGGTATGTCTGCCTTTTAGAAAGGTATGTGAGAGAAAGCATCGTCAGGCTATTAGGCGTATCTGTCAATATCTGTATGCATTGTGTTATTCACCAGTCAACAGAGGAATGCGACCTGAATGCCATGTGTAGGAGAAATTACCCTGGGAACCAGCTGTGAAGTGTGGATGGCCTGCCGACCAGGTTGAGGTTGTTGGCTTTGTAGACGGTCAGGGTTTCGTGGACATAACCGTGAGGGTTGACGTATGCAGCCATGGGGCCATAGAGAGACAGGCTACAGGAAGAGAAAGGCAAGCAAAATATATTATCAGCAGTCATTATTATTTTGATCGAGGCTAAAAGACAAACAACAGAATGGTAAAACACCCAGTGACAGAAAAGAGACATTGGTTATAAAGCTGTTTGCCACTTTGGTACTTTGGTAGCCAAACTGCCTGAAGGGTGGCAGGATGGACTGGTGATTAGAGAGACTGCTAATTCATTATAAGTCACTGAGGATCTGGGCATCAGCTAAATGCCTAAAATGTAAATGTAAACTTTGAGGTTATAGTCCACAATGGCTTTTAAGCCTCAATACAGGATTTATTTTTAAATTGAAATTTTGGGAATATACAAATAGATATTAGATTGTTTTCAACTTTCAGATCCCCAACATATGTCCATTTTACTGAAAGGTTTACTAACAATACAGACATATACAAAACACAAAAAAACATTTATACCACACAATTGCCGGTCACAATTGTATTTTGAGCTTATTCAATCAATGAGAGCATGAAACAATGTCTGTAGCTAATAGTGGAGTAGTGGTAGCACTACACTGTACTCCAATTCTGGTTTGGGCCTTTAAGTTGAAAACTCATCCATTTCCTAGTTTCATGAGGGAAAGAGTACATTAAATGCTGCTTTTTATGTCATCAATTTTTGAATGACAAACTCATCATCAGCCTTTCATTCAGACTATCTGGAAGTTCTCAGGCAAAACGGCACAAGACAATTTCCTGTAAACACACAGTAAGAGTCTGGACTACTTCACTGGTGCTTGTGGTTTTGTGTCTCCCTCTTGGGTACAAGCATATCTATCACACAAGATTATAGTCTTAGAAAACTGCATTACATAATTGTGTGTGTGTGTGTGTGTGTGTGTGTGTGTGTGTGTGTGTGTGCCTTGCCTTTGTGATGAAACTCCTTAGATAGTGAGTGCTGAGGTGCAGAGCTACTGATGTTTATGATGTAGCCCCAGACAGACATTATGTAACTGCCAGACAGTTAAATCAATGCTAATTTTAACATATTAAGAATCACAATGATGAGAGATTCTAAGAAGAAACTGGATCTTACATCAATGTGTTTTACTTTGTCCAAACTACTAAGGATGATGACATTTCTATCAAAGAAAATGCAACCTATATTTCTGGGTTTCATTGAACTATAAAGATGTGCAGGCTATCCATGGAATAGCAAAAGGAAAAGGCACTCCTCTGATGACAAGATGCACGCCCTTCCTCAAGAGCAAGCATATGTGCAGGTGAGAATTAGCAAAAAAGAGAGAAGTCAGTAAATCTACGAAGCCCAAGACATCAACCAAAGGCTGCAGAACTGAGTCAGCACTCACACATAAGGCACAACTGTATATCCTCTGCTATTAGTAGCTCTTTCACCCTAGGGTCAGAGAGCAAAAGGTGGGCAGAGAGCGCTCAGAGAGTTGTTCTTCAGAAGTGTGTGTGTTCATTTATTAGCTCTTGCAAAAAGGCCCCTGTATAAAGATGCCTCAAAGAAGAAAAATTTCAGTTCAACACATAATATCACAATATTACAATATAATGACATCCCTGCAGAGATGCATTGGCCTGACAAAGAAAAGTCTCACCTGAAGATCTCATTTTTTTTGGTGATTTCTGTATCCTGGCACTGCTTACAGCACAGCGAAGTGCACTGCGGAGGAGAGAAAATGAGACTTAACAGGAAATACATAGCAAATGGTTCCGCTTGTTCCCACCGCTGCAGCTAAAGGATGCTGCAATCGTGCTGCCAGACACCTCTCAGTCTTTATGGTTATGTAACAGCAATTTGCCTGATAAGGTGAACTCAGGTCTTCAGTGAGACCGACGAGAGGGTCTTATTATGTTATTATGTTACTAGAGGGGAGGAAAAACTCAGTGTATGTTGTGTGTGTGTGTGTGTGTGTGTGTGTGTGTGTGTGTGTGTGTGTGTGTGTGTGTGTGTTCAGTAGAATGTGTGCGGTAGAGTTAGACCGATATTGGTTTGACGATATATGGGGTCAATATTGGCCTTATATTAAATATCAGATATCGGCCAGTCAGCGTCGTCCACTGCCTATACTGTATGATGGTTTGTCCCTGACCACTGCTACATAAAAACAGTTGTAAACCTGCAATTAAACCTTATTTTATTTGCATATTTTGTTTATTCATTTAATGTTTCATGTATGTTTTGTAAATTAATTCTTCAATTCAAAGTCTAATGTATCCAATTTACTGTGTAGTGGCTCATCCCTCCTTAAAGAGCTGCTAACCCACCTAAAAGAATTTCGTTGATCTGGGTTTCAGTGGAGAGTTTTAGTGTCCTGTGATCTAAATGGTGTTTCAGAGGCTTTTCCCACCTGACAATAAAGTTTGGTGGAAAACACTGAACATTTGTAATTTTTTGGTATAAAAATAGTCAAATTTAAACATACTGAATATCAGCACGAAATATTGTCTATCAGCGACTTCAGTCTAAAGATAGCAGTATTGGCCAAACCTTAGTGTGTTCCACTGTGATTCACTAAGAATAAGTTTTAGGTTCATGTTTGCACCTTTACTTTAGGTGCAAACATGGCATATAGAGTTATCACACAGACATTCTCAAATACAAATGGAAAGGCTTATTTGTCCAACAATCATGAACCTTGGCTACTATGTTGAGTACTGTAATGAGCAATGTCTTTTTATTTTAAAATGTACCAATAGGGAGGCCACAACTGCACACCAAATGTATTTCTATTGATCTGGTTAACTGTCAAAACATTATCCCTGATTAAGTGAAACATGTATTTTTCCCACTGCCTTTTTGAACTATGTGAAGGGGAAAAAGTTGCCCATGGGTGAGACCTAGGAGTCGTCTAGGAGTCCTGTAATTTTAGAGCCCTCAGCGTTGAGGCAAGCCAGGAAGACACAGGCCAGAGCACTTTTTTCCGTTTATGTTAAAGTACATGGACATTAGTGGAGAGGTGAGGGAGGAAAGAGTGTAAAGCGAGTGTTTTAACACTGTATAAGGCCTCAGGTCTGGGTAGCATCTCACCCTCAGACAAGATCTAGGCCTGGAGATACCTAATGATTATCACTATGTCTAGGCATTAGGACACAACTGGTATACAATTTTGGGTCTGATACTGATCAATGTCAATATCTGGAAAGGAAAAATAATAGCTGATATAACCATCAATAATAATTTTCTGTTGTATGAATAATAGATATCCACCTATTATGTCTCCTAAAGAGTAAATGTAACGTCGAGTTACAATGAAGGCTATTCAACCACTCACATTCATTGTTACTTGCTATAAAATCATCATATCTCTCCCTTGTGCTCAAATGACTTTTAAAGCCTGTTTATCTGTGAGAGGCCAAGTTTGGACTATAACATTAATGCACCAACATATCTGTTAGGTCCTGACAGGCACGGCTAAATATATGACGGGGCATTAGAGAGAGGACGGAAAGGAAGGAGTATCTGATCTCATCATACCAGAAGGAAAGCCAAGGCTGTGGCTGCAGTGAACGAGGATACAGTTTGTACAATCAGGCAGACAGACTGGGGGGAGGGGGGTAAAGGGTGTCCTTACCCGGTCCATGATGTCCAGCTCACAGCGAAGTCTCTGGATGGCACTGCCGATCTTTAGCAGCTGAAGCCGCAGAGCGTCATCTATGGGCAGACAGGCCGCCACTCTGTAGGAGAAGTCTGACAGAAACCAGACAAAAGACAGAGCGGGAGGGAAAAGACAATGAGGAGGGCATGAGCGGAAGGAAGGAAAGCAAAAACAACACAAACAAAGAAGACATACGTCCGTGTGTGTGTGTGTGTGTGTGTGTGTGTGTGTGTGTGTGTGTGTGTGTGTGTGTGGGTGTGTGTGTCTGTAATCCATCTGTAATCATCTAAGCAGAGGCTGACCTATGACATTAGTAGGGAGAGAGTCATCCTTCAGATTCTCATCCCACTCGTGGAGCTGTTTTTTAACTCTGTTCATAAGCGACTCCTGCAAGGTAAAACCAAGGAAACAGAAAAAAAAATGTTTGTCCTTTTTTCTGTGCGGTTTATTTCTATTACTTAAAGAATTCTCACAGAGTACTCACAGAGTCGTAGAGCGCGTAGACCCAGGGTGGCCATGGTGTCAGACTGGCACACTGAAACTTCCTCTGCAGTAAAAGCACAGAGAACACACTGTACATAAGTAACAGACATTTAGCTATATAACATAACAAGACTAGGGTTGCCAGATTTGCTTTAATCCTTCACAATTCACTTACATAATGATGATTACTTTTTCTTCTCTCACACTCCCATCTTATTTTGTTATCACTAACAAATTAAATGCACTTGATAACATGGCATAACATCTCTGTAGCAGATACTGTTGTTTGTGAATGTTGCACATATACTTTGTGCCAGTGTGTGTGTGTGTGTGTGTGTGTGTGTGTGTGTGTGTGCGAGACCTGGCGGTAAGTGTTCCACCAACACTGGGCCTGTTTGCAGCTCTGTGCCTGGGGTCTAAAGGAGGGGTGCATGTGGAGTCTGGAGAGGGTTGTTAGCTGCACTGCAGTGAGGGGATCTGGAAGGATCCGCTCTGGAAGGATCTGGACCTTGGCTTGTCTGATACTAGAGGAGAGAAAGAAAAACAGTAGCAGAAAGGGAAGGAGGAAAAATGGACAGAGAGCAAGAGGGGACAAGTGAAACTAAGTGGATGAGAAATAGATGAGACAAATTGTGTGCTGGCTGAATGTATCATGTCCATGGCAGGCTCTATGTTTATCTGTGGTATTCAGAAAAGTGCTGTCTGTGCATTTTCTCCATCAATAATGGGAAATGTTTTTCCAACTCCTCGGCCAAGATGTGTTACGTGTACTTTCTAGACCTAGACCTACTGCAAGCACACATGAACAACTCCAGGTGTGAACCTATACTCCAACTGTGATCAATGATCAGTAATCCCAGGTTCAACATCCCGAGAGGAGATACAGAAATGAAGAAATAGCATTCATTTTAAGAGACCAAAGGAGGAAGAACGCCCGCCTGACAACACTAGATTCCATTCAAATGTTGGCAATGTCACTAGCATTACAACAACTGGTCAAAATGTCGTCTGTGTGCATCACATAATAGCAACTAGAAAATCAGGGAAATGTGTCTTGATGACAACTCGGTGCTGTGGACAGTAAACCCATGTGATTTCCTGGAAAATAGAAAAATGAAATGGTCACGACTACATAGGTTTTATCAGTAGGTGGCCGGGTACAAAAATAGCCAGCTTTGTTCCCCAGCTGCTTCCATGGTTCAGCCTGCACCAAGAGGGAGCCAAAAGAATGACCGTGGCATGTTTTTCTAAACAACATAGCTTAAAAAATAAACTGAATCCTCTCATCAGCATTGGGCTATTTTAACACCAAAAACAGCACTGCTATGTCACTACTCCACTGAAAAGATCCTTAAAGAACTAGTTGCAACCCAAAAATCTAACACAAAAACCTGTGTGTGCATGTGTCCAAGAATGAGTTACCCTCCCCACGTGTTCTCAGGTGACACTAATCATGATCTTTAAATCAACTTAGAACGTCTCAGAAATGGACCATTGCTTGCATTCAGACTCAAGATACAAATTACACAGTACAAATGAATTGCAGTGACATCTTGAGTCTGCACATCTGAGCTTACTCCACAGCCCACCATTTGAGAAGCATTACATTATTTCATAGAAGGCAACTCTCAAATGTCCACATACATTAAGGTTCTGACAAGTCCTAATCTTTGGCTTTTGGTTTATGAGGCAATTTCAACCTACCCGTCTGCTTGAGTTCTTATCTCATGGACCTTGAATCTCTGCCTCCCTACAGCTTTCACTTTGACGGTTTCAATGCCATACTCCTGCTCCTCCCGGTATGCATAGATTTCAGCTGTTGTCCCAAACTCTGCCTCTGGCTCACCTGTGTCGCTGTAGGGAGGAAAGTTATCAGAAGTTAAGTAATCAATTTATTTTCAGATTTTTTGGCATTACTAGACAGGTCAAAGTAGAGAGGGACAGGAAAGATTGGGAGACCAGATTTTGAACCCAGGATCCCAGTTAACGCAGCATGTGCCTTAGCCAACTGAGCTACCAGGACATCCCATAAAGTAATCATTTTCAAATTGCCAAAATAATTTCATTACTGTACAAAAAAAGAAATGCCTTTACTACTATCAAATTATCACTATGAATATCTTTGCCTTTCAATTGAGGGGTACCTGTGTGCGAGTACAGCAAAGGTGCGATCTTTCTGGATGACGCTACGCATCATGCTGACCTCCTGTGGCCTGAAGAGCTGCAGAGGCAGCGTCTGGCCCGGCACCAGCATCACAGCTGTGTGTGGCAGCACTGGGATGGTCTGACAGCTGTCGTCATCGTGGACTGTACGGCCATGAAACTCCTCCATGTCTGAACCCAAGTACTGCAACCAGAGGGGACAGAGTAACACATGACACCACAAGACCATAACGACTGCAGAGCTCTCTGCCAGCTAAGAATTGGGAAGGCTCAAGTATGACAGTGAGTGTGCAGAATAAAACACAGACAACTCTTGAATACATACTGACTGGTTTAACCAAAATCTGTTGAGATGATAGGGTTAGAAGGATTGTTTGTCATCACTCACAGCATGCGACGTGGGAAGACTGGGGTCAAAGTTAATGATAGTGGGCTTCTCTGCATCCTCACTGTCACGGTCTTCAGTCTCCATGTCATCCTCCTCCTCCTCTTCATTTTCTGTAACGGCACATCCAGAATGAAAAGGAATATGATTGAATAGGGGCTTAGTTTAATTTAAGAAGGTTAGTTAGCCGACTGAGTCTGTCCTAACCAAACTACAGTTGCAAAATTAGTTTGATAACTAACCAGCAAGCTGGCATGAGTGAGTGTGTTCGAAAAGAAAGTGGTAGTGATTTCGTAGGTTTCGAAAATCTGCCAGTCAGGTTGTAATCAGAGTGGCCTTTGGTGCAACAACGATAGCTAGATTCGGGGATAAACGCTTTACTAATACGTCATTCTTCAAAACACCGAATAGGCATTCGGAAATATCTTCGATTACATTAAATTGTTACCGGGTAAGAGTTGTAATTGATTCCCCATGTTGTCGTTATTGTTGTTGTCACCTCCACCCCTCTCGTCAGCCATATTCTTGTGTTTACTATCCTGCTTCTTCTTCTTCTACAGTGTCTTGAAAGTGCAACAAGGCTCCTGATCGCCCCCCAGCGACAGAGGATGGAACCGGCCGGATGATGTAGCAAGAAATGGAGTGGGGCTCCACTGGGGAAGACCGACTCTTTTAAATAACTCGATTCTTTCGGGCCGACACAATTCCGAATTGATTCATTATGATTCACCAATAAAAAAACGAGTATCTCGTGGTCGACAACACTGCGGGCTACCCCGCTCTCTCCCCTGCCACAACATGACGTGCAAAGAAACACATATACCACAACCATAAAGACAAGATTAATAGCATATACAACAGCAACTAACCTACAGGTTAATATCAATAATAATATTTATAGAATCATTTGCTAATAACAGGGATTAGTTACCTTTCTTTTCAGTTAGGTTGTCAATAATGATGAATGACGTTAGGTCTAGTATTGCCGTTTATTTCATTGTATTTAGTGTGTTCTTAACTTTCTTTAGCTAATTGAGACAGTTTGGTTGACCAATGGTAAATGTTTATTTGGGCTTATTGTCTACCCAATAACTTTTGGATCAGTTAATTTATTAAACATTACAAAAACTGTTGTCTAGTACAAGTGTTGTCATTGAGTTATCCTAAAGTTTCTATAGTCTGCACGGCCAAAACGATGGGATGGCTGTCTAGTGCACTGGAATTAAAACTAGGGCAAGAGGTAACTGGACTTTCCTGAGCACCCAACATCTAAGATGTGCGGATAAAATGTCTTAGTGTCAAGATATTTGCATTCCCTTGGATTGTCATCTGTAGACTTGCTGCCCCTTTTTGCAAAACTGGGTTTGAACACATGACCATAGGGTACATAAAATATTTCTGGGTACACAAATGTATGCTCAGTGGCATAAACACCCACCCATCTGAAATTGCGTCAAGAAAATACCTGGTTGATGGTAATATTGCATATTCACAGCCTGCTTGCATAAACCCCAAGATGTGATAAACTGAAAGGGACCCCTTTCCATCGTTTCCCTCTCTGCTCGCCAAGTAACTGAGGTTGATGCACATTATGCAATGAAGCGCAAAACATTAAGTCTTTTTGGGCCGTTTCTGGCAGTCGCTTGAAGGTATTCACCTTAGCAGAAAAATGCCTCACTAGCACGTACTAAATCAAGACAGCACTGTCATAACTAGTATCCAAAAATTCAGTATTGTGTCATGCACCATCGTGACTAGTCTCTAGTAATGCCATCCCGGAAGCATTACATGTATGCCTGCTGTTATAAAAGATAGTAATGCTGGTAAATGTGACAGGCCAGCTTTTAGCCATAACTCAGCACTTGCTTAGTCAAGAGCGACAATTCATGAGGAATACCAAGACCAGGTTTATAAGTTTTCCTTTTTAATTATAACACAAGAAAACAGTAGTTGGTAACCAAAGTTTATTGTGGTCTCAACGCAGCTGTAGTTCTGATGTGAAGATCCAGTCTTGATCATCTGCACCTTCTTCCAGTTGACAACGTCCACGGCTGGCTGCCACGAGAAGCGTAGTGTCCTCCAACCAGGGTTTAGCCTTCGCTCCTTCACGGAGGGTGGTTCAACACAACCCACTTCAGCCACAGGCTTCAGTCATCAGGAAGGGGTTCGACAGGATCACAGCTGGTGGGGTTTGACGCAGACTACTTTGACCTCTGCCTCATCTTTCTCCTTTTACGCTTCAGCCTGTTAAAAAAGAAATGAAACTGTTCTTAGACGGGTAGTTCACTTAAGGCAGGGATGTCAAACCGTGTGCCATGGAGGGCCGAGTGTATGCAGGTTTTCATTCCAACCGAACACTACACCAGGTGATTTCACTGATTAGTCCCTCCTCTCTGGTTGAAGGTGTGGTAATCAGTGACATCACCTGCTGTATTCTTGGGTTGGAACGAAAACCTGCATACTCTCGGCCCTCCATGGCACATGGTTTGACACCCCTGACTTAAGGTGATCACAAGGCGATCTCCTCTGCCCATTGCTCCAAATTTAAACATTGAATAAATGTTGAGCCACAGCTCAGGATTAGGTCACCACAAGGTATGTATTCTGTTGGCCTGTGTCCCTGCTTTAAGTCCCATCTAGGTCAAGTCTAGTCTTTAGTCAAACTGGTTTAATAGTATCCAATAAACTGCAGTTCTGACCCTCATCTACACTTTAAATGTGTTTATTTTTTCAAATGTTGCAAAGTGCTTAAAGCAGAAAATATTACCATATATATATATCAACTTAAGTGGTAGTTACCCGGCAAGTTACCCAAGCAGATATATTTTTGGGTGGCGTGTATAGAAGCTTAGTGAGTTTATTTCCGTTATTACATTTCAAGCAATGGTCCCTGTCAAAAGCTGAACCAAGGTTACTAGATTGCCTATAGTAGTTGTCCCTCATTCTGAAACCCTGTTGCAAATTCATAAATTGCTATTCCACTACTGCACTGCAGTAAGAATTCAGAATAGAAGCAGCACAGTGCTTGCTTACCTTTCTGAAATGTTATTTTGACTGATCCTGATAGTGTTGTAGATTTGCATTTAGTCTGAAATTTTTTTTATATATATATATATATATATATATATATATATATATATTTTTTTTCCCCTTTACAGGCTCTTTAAATGCAGTACCAGTAAAGATAGTGACACATTTGCCACACCCACCCCTACATGCCAGGTATGTTAGGATTCCACATGAATTTCTTCAAATAGTCTTCAAAGATTCTTGCAACCCACTGAAATGTGCGAGCTTAGTGATTTTGAAAGTACACATTTATCTAAATTGATCCCAATCCTGAATTTCATGTGGCAATAGTCATTACAGCCTAAATGAGTTAGGGTGCTAGCATTTGGACGTACCTGCGCATACGCTTCTTCCTCCACTGGAAGAGAAAAGGATATATGTTAATGTAGAAGAAATGGTTGAAAATCTGTCACACATGGAGTCCCACGTGCACATGTTGACAAGGCCATGCAGAAAGAAAACCACTGCTACATGCTGTCAGCTAGGCCTTACAATGCAGGCTGAACAGGTAGTGCAGGGTCAGTAGCTAGAGAGGGCTGAAATCCCAGCTACTAAATAAAATCGACCCGGACTTTAAATGACAGACAAGAGGTTGAGGCACAGCTAGCAGCTATAGGTTACAGCATGTTATCAAGGCGGCCTTCCACATAGCTTAGCATGCATGTTGAAAAGCACATATCTAGGATAAATCGATTGAATTACCAGCATTATTTAGAATATTGGCTAAAGGAAAAGTATTAAGCGCATGCATTATGGAGACGTTTTATACAGAAAAACAACAGGAGGCGACGGCCAAATGCTTGCTAGCACTAATGGTTAAGTGTTGAACAGGAAGACGATGCACACATTAAATCGCTTGATAATGGTTGTTCACTCACCTTGGCTCTCATCGTGTGGAGATGTGTCTATGAAAGAGAAATAGAAAACTGTTATTAGAAACTGTGGATGGCGTGCTAACGTTGGTGATAAATTTGGATTCAATTCGCGATAACATTTCTCTCTTACCTCTAAGCGAGGAGACCAACTGAAAGAGGATGTGACGACGGAAGAGGGTGGTATTTATAATGAAAATGACGTCACATCCAAGCGCCATCTGCCTTTGTCCTCATTCAGTGGGAAATGTAGTCACAATACCCGCTACAGTACTGCGTGTGTATAAGCGTGTGTATAAGCGCAACATCTGTCTCAGTTACCCCTCCTTTTCAAGCGGATATAAACAATCATCACGTCCTTTAATGATAAACATTATTGTACGCAATGTCACTCTAATTACAGCAGAGGAGGCTGGTCCATAGAGGCAGAGGAGGTTGCTCCTCCTCTATTTTTGAGAGGCAAGAGGGAGATCAAAATATAAAAAAGAGTAATTGGTTGAAATAAACCATTACCAAATTTCAGTATAATTTATAAAATATTTCTTCTCTTTGGAAAAAATCCATCCATTATTGAAATTCTGATTATGCTTCAACAGCGACACCTGCAGGGCAGGCAAGAGGGGAAAGGGCAGTCTGTGTGAAGTGGTGGTGGGTGTGGGGGGCAGAGGAGGACGGGATCTCTTACATCAATTTAATGTACTTCATTTTTTTCATGCTAATTCAGTCATTGGCCAAAACACGTAAAATGATGCTCCAAGGGAGGACGTCCCCTCTAACCAATCAACAACCAGAATACAATATTGACATCGCGTTGGTCCAATGATAATTTCCAAATTTCATCTTCAATTCTCTACCACTGTACGTGAGTGTGACGAACTGGCGGTAAAGCGATAGATAGATAGATTATACAGTAGCATATTAGGATATAAATTATAACGAACTACTTTTAAACACAAAACAAAAAAAATTACATTTTATTTAGGCCTTTTCAACCAGAGGAGGCTGGTCCAAATTTCCTTTTTTCAGATTTACGTTTCCCTTTTTTTATTATTATCGCGCAGTAGCTAGCTACTTGGGTTAGCCAACGCAACAGTTAGCTTGTTGCAGCAGCCCTGAAGGACTGTTAAGCTAACGGCGAGAATGGATTTGGAGGAGAGTGGTGCTGCGGCAATTAAGGGCAGCGTGAGTGAGGGGGTGACAGAGAGGCATGGACGCAGACGCGGAGAGTGGGATGGGGAAGAACATCTTGTGGATTATTTGTTGTCACAGCCATTTCACAGTTTGGATTACGCAGCAAAAGTGAGGATCAAGACTGCTGGACAACCAACTCCACAGATAACCATGATCAAAAATCACCAGAAAGATTCAAAGCTGAATAAGGTAATAAGATAATGATATTTGTTAGGTTATTATTATTAGCAGGGGTTAAAGTGGGCACCTTCGATTAATAAGTAAATAAATCTGATTGGCAGTTTCATACTGCAGCCTGGCGTTCCTTCCAGCTGATGCCATGGAGATACTCACTCAAATCAGAAAGTGTAGCCTCCTCTCTGAGGCTACATCCACACTAATACATTTTCGTTTTAAAACGGAGTTTAGAAACTAAAACGATCTCGGTCCACACAAGCGTCATAGCACCGTTTCAGAAATTATCTCCGTCCATAAAAACATATCAAGTTACCATCCACCATTCACCTACACTGGGCATGCGGTGCTGGTGTAAACAGGAAGCAGATTGTCTGCTCTGCTTAGTTGCATAAAATGCCTTTATGAAGAACAGCAATGGCGAAAAGTAAGAGCAGAGATGTCTTTGTTTGGACGGGCGACGAGGTGGAACTGTTACTGAAAGTAGGCGGTAAATGCGGTGGAGAGTATAGATTGGGAGTCGTCGCAAAGCAAATACAGCCATATTGCCGCGGTACAAGAAGCACTATCCATACGTCTGTCTGATAAGACCCAATCAGGAAGCAAACGTAGCTCTCCCACAGCAGCCACCTAGGGCAGAAGCAACAGGTGAGATTGACAGCAAACACAGAGAGATGTAGAAGAAAAACCTAATTTCTATTCTTCTGTGCCTGTATATATTTTGTTATGTGTTTGACACAACATGAAGTAATTGAGCTGTATATATTGTTATTTGTCACAAAGTACTTGGCAATTAAATATTTACAGTGGAGCACCTTATATATAGTATTATTTAATAATTAATTTAAGAAAGTGTGTGGGTGCCCCCCAACCAGTCAGCTACCACCACAAATATAATCTAATTCTGTGGGAAACACTGTGTACGCTATGTGTTGTTGAAGTTATCTGGTTCATTGTGAAATGTCTTAAATAAATAATAAATAAACAATAATTATTATGAGGTGAATCATTTTTCCCCGCAGCACCGCTACAGCGGATCTTAGGGTTCCCCCACCTGCCAAATCCCACTTTAACCCCTGATTATTAGGTTATTATTAGGTTGCTAGTTGGATTATTGCTACATTTGAACATAAGAACATAACATAACTTGAACATAAGAAAGTAGAGATAAGTAGCCAACTAGTGTAAAATAACGACGCCGTGGGTTGGTTTTCCTCCCGTCCAATTTTTTGAGTCACCAGCCGCCACTGAATTACAGTAATATAAAATAGGGCACTTTAAAGAAAATAAAACGATATTATTTTGAAAATATTTTGGTAGATAAAGATAGTAGATAGTTGTTCGCCTCAAAATGATTACGAAATACTGTATAAATTTGTTAAAAAAATGATAATTAGATAATGGCAACTGCTCTTGACAAACACTCCAGTGATGTTGTTTCCAGCTTTAGCCCAGATTCAATTAGTGCCTGATAATTCACAATATACAATATGATTAAACCATTGCAGTAACCATGTAGTTAATAATTCAAAGGTTTATTTCAAGACAATAATAGAAAAAACAGTAGGCATGCATTATAACATATATGACATATCAAAATCTTGTTTTTTTCCCTCCTTGGTCACATATTGGCTTGGCAGTATTTTCTTAGGCCAGCTGAATAATAATCAACCTCCCAACAGGAAACCACACCAACTCCCTCTCACCTCTTTTCCCCCTAAAACTAAACTCACTGAAAAGGAAATACACAATTCACAGCAAATTTCTCCTCTGGATGCAGGTGAAATTAAAATTAATTAAAACCGCAAATTCTTCCTACACAAACATGAGAGAAGGATGCTGGCCAAACTGTTGGCCATCATGGACAATGTCTCCCACCCCCTCCATGCCATGGTTATGAAGCAGCAGAGCTTATTCAGCCATAGACTGATCCCATCACAGTGCGACAGAGAGCGCTACAGGAAGTCTTTCTTTCCAGGCGCCATCAGAGTTTTTAACGCCTCCCCCTCTGCAGCTCAACTGAGGACAACTCAACTGAGGACCTCACCACTTATCACCTAGCACCCTGCACTTTATTCATTCCCTTTTACATTCATTCATTGCCATTGCCCTGCACTTTATTCATTCAGCCACTCTCATTCCGTTTCACATTCATTCATTCATTACCATTCTTTAACTCTGTATACATGTATCATTTATTCATTCACAAGCTGCTCTTCCCTCCATGTATATATGTAAACATGCCATCCATGTGCTGTACATCCTGGCTCTATGTCTTGTTGACACTGTTATGCTGTTGTAACCCCAGAATTTCCCCCCGGGGATCCATAAAGCATCTATCCATCAATCTATGAACTTGGCTTTTTACTTTTTGCAGGTAAAGGGGCACAGTCTTGATGTATTGGTGCAGACATTTTCCATATTGAACTTTGACAAGGGCCTTTAAAGAAAACAAACAGAAAAATATGAAAATGTTTTTATTTCATTAGATATAAAGTTCCATTGCCCACATCAAGCTACAAAACAAGATTTGGCCATTCTAAAGATATTCAGCTGTTGACAATACCGTCCCTTCCAACATCCTCCCAGACATCCAAATGAAACATGTGAGCCCTTAATGGTCCAACTCCACTGAAAACGCCCATCAACAACTTTCTTCATAAAACCTGATAAGCTTTAGTTTACATGCTCCACAAGACTAATGATGTAGTAAAGCAAATAACAAATCAGGTGTCATTTAAAATAGTAAAAAAAACTTTTCCAAAATTGGAAAGTGGACTTACTTCCATTATATTCCATAAAATTACCGTATCAAGGGAAATGGCAGTAAATGTAGCAGTTTGTTCCCAAAAATCAAGCTGATTATAACCGTTTGTTGGTGCTTGCATTCTTCCAAATATTTTATTCTCCTGCTCAATTTATTGCTTAAATGACAAAAATACATCTTGTTTTTGTGGTTAAAACCCAGTAATCTTAATCAAACAGGACGTCAGGCCATAAATGCTAGGGTAACCATAAGCCTGCACTACATAAAGTCTGTAATGCAAAGGCCTGCTATTATATAACAAGCCATTTCGTTTCTATGCCATTTACAGTCAATTGTGATCACCTTTGCTTTTTTGAGAATTTAGATTCACATGTAGCTTGTAACATTTCATTAGCCAGGTACAGAAACATAACATGTAAATATAATGCAACATGTCCTTAGATCACTAATCACCTGGGCTAATTTTAAAGAATTTTCTATTTAACCCTTTACTGCATAGTTCTGTCATATAGCAAGAATTACTTTTTTCCTTGAGCCACTTCAAGTCAAATTTAAACTAGTGTTTCAACTATTTGTAAACGGTAAGGTTTCAGTTGTGATGCAAATCCCTTTTGCCTTGCCCACACTGAGGCTGCAAAGTCCTAATAAAACAATATATGGACATTTCTCTGAAAATAAAAAGTTGTACGCAATAGTTGCAAACATTAAATTTCATCAATGAAACATGTTTACATATAAACAAATCTAAATAACCGAAAATATCATTGTTGCCAAAGGGACAATGCAACAATGGAATCAAAATACCCCACTCAAGCAAAAGGAAAATCGTATACTTGGGTGGCCTGAGATACATGATTCCTTGAATAGTGCAATCACAAACATAATCCAAGTTTTTGTTTGCATTTATGCAACAATCCAAGCCTAAATATGCAGTAAATGTTTAGCTCATATTTGTGTTAAAATCATAAATAGTTACACTCCCATTGAAGCCCTTTGTGAGATTCAATATTACTTAAATGTAATTTTATAGGGAAAGTTTTAGCTGCAGATGATACAAACATCAAGTTGTACAGAAAGATATTCGATTCAATGAAAAAACAGTTTGTAGTTGGTAAGAAAACAAAACAAAAGAACACAGGAACACAATTGCACTTACCATTTGGCAACAATTATATTTAAAAAAATTTAAAAAATTGCAAAGTTTCCTTTATTTCCTATAATTGTGTCACTTAATTCAAGGGAAAAGGTAGCATTTGTTCCATGGTTCATAATAAATGCAGTAAAGGGTTAAGCATCAATGGCAAGCTGGTCACTCAGCTAGGGCCTTCAAATATTCAATTGATTCCAAGTCTTTTGAAAATTTTGAAAACTCAACTCTAGAAGTGTACAATGGGCAGAGAGAGTTAACAGTTTGGGGAGATTTGTCATTTTTCTCTTGCTGTTCTTTGGGGTGTTGCATGTGTTTGTGTGTTGAAAGGTAGCATTTATTCTGCCACCTCTGCATCTTCAGTTGGCTGTCCAGTAGCGTTTTCTGCAGTCTTTGAGGCCTATGGGATGTAAAGGAAAGATCAGAAAATAGACATGAAAGTTAATTTGCTAGACTCAAAGCTCAAAGCCACAGGTTCATGGTATATGCATTAGCGCACTGAGCTTTAGCGCACACCCATACTTTTTAGAAATTTAAATATACCTTCTTTTTCTTTTTCTTCTGTGTTTTGCGGCTAGCAGAGCTCTGAAGTAAAGTCTAGGGAAGAGAAGAGAACGTTCAGTATAAACCAAAGGACGCGATGTTGTGACCAAAGGGCTTGATGTTAACCTAGTGGGTTCTACGTCTTACCCTCAGCTCTGCATCCTGCACTTCATACTCTGACTTGTAGAGTTCTGGCTCTAAGGGTCCGCTGGTGATTCTGTGAGGCCCATTTGCCATCAGCAGTACTGTGAACTTAAACTGGGCTACAAACTCTCCTGAGAGAGAAAAAATAAATAAATAAATAAATAAATACAAAAGTGAGAAAGAGAGGAGGGGGTAGCAGAGTGTGAGCAGGTACATAAAAAGGTGAAAGCAACTTAAAAAGAATGTATAATTACAAGGGAATTACAAGGAAGGTACACACTCACCCTCTTTCTCATTTAGCACACTGAAGGGCTGCAGCAACTCATGTTTGGCACACTCCACTACACCCAGACGGGCCTTGGCCTCATCCTCAAAAGCCCTGATGGGCAAGGGAGAGACAAGTTCATTCTCAAAATCTGCACTCAACTTTACTGAGGCATAAACTAAACGCTCTGCTTAACTCCAAATAGATTATTATTAGCTTTACTGTCAACTTATATAATTTTAGCAGGCTAAAAGAAACAGCATAAGAAACCGGTCTGCATTGGCAGCTACTGGGGGGGTACATGTTAAGTGCGATGTTAATACCTAAGAGTGCAGGGCATGGCATCAAAACGTCGCTCCACCTCACTGAAGAACATGCGGGAGGTCTTCATCTTCAAGCCATACTGCTTACTAGGGTCCCGCTTATAAATGGTGGTCCTCTGACCTCCATCCCTGGCCTGAGTAGAGACCACAGAGGGCAAAGAGGAGAAAGGTTTTCTTCAAGTTTCAAAGTTGACTATACACAACAGAATCATATATTTGTCATCAGTGAAGAGTAAACAAAACAAGAGAGGCCACTGACCTTCCCTTCTCCGGTGCTAATCAGCACATCCACCGCATAGACTTCATGGACCTCAAACTCTGCCTTCTCATGGTCCTTCCTGCCGGTGGGTGTCAACAGAAGCCAGTCAAAACAGCTTAGTGACATCTTATTGATCGAATATAATTCCTTTCTATCAAATTACCCATAGAAGTTTTCCTCAAAATGTGGTGATGTAAGTGAAGGACTGTACCTTTGCTGGTCTGTAGGGTTTTGAATGATAGTCTTCTCTCCATCTATGACATGTTGCTTTAGCTGATGAGACAGCATACCTTTAAACACAAAGCCAGACACTACATTTCACTGAAAACTTCCAATGGCATGTTGTGAATCTATTACTGTGGTCATCTTCTGGTTATTTGAACAAGTTCAAAGAGATTCAAGGAGGAATTTTAAGGAAAAAAGTAAACCAAGTAAGAACACATGTTGTTGCCCACAGTGCCATGTCACAGCAGGCTGAGAGGCACAATCTGCTAAATAAAAACAGGGACTTTTAATAGTGGCACTCACCCTCAATGGCTGAGCATTTGAAAGATTGCGCAATCTTGTTCCAAGCCTCTGTAACTTGAGTGTTCTGACAGAGAGAAAATGAGAGAGAGATGCAATCTTTATACATGTGAACTGCACTACAATAATCAATCTATGAAAATACAAACAAATCTCTAACACAGCTCAGATCCAGTTTTGGGTTGTATTTAAAACATAGTTTGGTCATTGTTCTGATCTATAAATCAGTTGGGCGCAGAGGAAGGAGACATGACATAATGTGACACAGACAGCCATATTTTTAAATCACTAGGCTTCATCAAATGTCATTGATCTCAAACAGGCTAAGCTGTAGTGGATAGGTTAGGCAGCTATATCAAGGACTAAGCAACAACTATGTCTAATGCCAAGCACACACTACATGACTTTCAAAGTCGGCAGATCGCTGTACTGTTCACACAACACAACTTTCATCTTCTAATCGAGTATCTTGACTGATCGGCGACAGGGGGTCACGCATTACAAGATCTTTCACCAGGAGGAATCCCTGACAAGTCTGTCTGGTCTCCAAACTACGTGAGAAGTGACACAGGAAATTAAGCGAGACCGTATGTTTTTCTTCCAAAAATGGAAGTCTGTAAGAAGCTGGCAATCAAAGTTGTTTGTGCGCTGATTTGCAGCAAAAAAACAAGGAAGAAAAGAAAATATGGAGGAGACGCGGGCAGCAAGGATCGCCTGTTCTGCAGAGTTGGAGGTAAATAAATATTTTTGCAATGAAAACGTAGGTAGTTGCCTGCTCATATTGTGGAGGACAATGACATGGACAAGGACATGTTTGTGCTTTCTTTTTGTTACAAATAACTGAAAAGCATGCTTGCTGATGTTTTATTGCAGATGTTACGACTCCCCCCCCGGTTGTCCCTCGCCTCGTGTCTTGCGCTCTCATTGGCTATAGCTTGTCACTGCACTCATTGCCGGACAGCTTTACATACCCAATTCTTCTGAAGAAACCCATTTTAATCTTTCTGTGACCCACCTTCGGGTCTTGAACCAGTCTTTATATAAAAACTGATGTAGAGAATGTAACTGATTATTATGGTTGTTCTGGGAGATGTTATGCTGAAATTGAGAAGAGTAGAATTACCTGGTTACCAGGTTTAACAAGACGAAGAGCTGCTTCTGCACACAGATGGGCTGCCTTGATTACGTCAGCTTTCCGCCCTGTGATGGGGTTCTCCTGCAGAAGTGAGACGCAGTGAAAAAAAGCCTCAGGTCTGTTCTAACGAGAGTTGGAATCTGTGGCTAATGCAATGTATTAAAACAAGGAAATGGTCCATACCTTAGTGGCTCCCACAACAAAGCTGTGAGCAACATTGGCAATGAAGCCGTCAACATGAACCCCAAGATCTCTACAGAAAAAAAAAATGAAAAGAGGGAGAGAGGAGAATAATGTAAAACGTAATGTAATAAAACAAATCTGTCAAATTAATTTCAGGTTTTAACTGCCAACCAGCTGCTGACATTATTGGTGCTGTTGTGTGAAGCAATCAATCAAATAAACTCAGGGAAGACAAAATGTCAACTATCTTGTACTTCAGATCAGACAATACTAGACAATAAGGGAAGGTCAGATGAAGATAAAACAATTTAATCTGTTAGTCATTAAACTGAAGATATATTCCAAGGTCAAGCTCTGTAACGTTTGGCTGTTCATCAACTGGAATATTGTATGGGACTTATTGTGAATTCAAGGGAGCACCACTAGAGATTGTATTACCATCACACAGTGCACAGACACACCCAGCCTTTTGTTGTAGTACGAGAAAGGGTTAGGCTAGTGATCTGTGCAAAGTAAGAAACATAAAAACCTAGTGTGTATAATCATACATTGCAATAATCTATAAAATAACTATTAAAACACAAAAATCTATATGTAAGACAGAGGAGATGGCAGAAGAAACAAGAAGAAAAGAGTAAACAGAGATATGGCAACAAGTGGCAATACAACAAGATGAAGAAGCTCACGTTTGCAACATACAACAATGCATTGACAAAGGTGATGAATTGGATTCAGCAGATGGCTGGTCATCAAGGTTAAAATTAAATAGATAACTGAAAAACTAGCAAAAAAACATACTATTACAAAAAGACTTTAAACATTTTAACCTTAGTTGTGGTTTGCTACACAAGACAGAACACAAGACGTTATTAATGAAGCAGACAGTCAACAGCGAAGAGAAAACCCTCACATACTAGCGACAAGACATCACACAAGGTGAAAAAGATAGAAGGGAAGACAACACACTGGGAGACTCAAGACACACAGGGTGGAGGGGTAACATTATTGCAGAGCGTGGTGCCTACATTTTGACCAGATCCCCATCTTTAAGTGTGTAGTCAGGGTCACTCTTCAGGGGAGAGAAGTGGCAAACACAGTTATTGACTGAGACGCTGGTGGGAAAGGCAATGCCTAGAAGAGGGAAAAGAGAACCACCAAGTCTTCATTTGGAAATTATCCACAGCTTTAGTAAGAAAGCTATACAAGTATGCAGGATGGAGGGCATGACACTTGGATCACCTAATATGTTCATACATCTATACACTGTCAAACTCTGCCACCCTTTTAGTATATTTTTTTTTTTAAACCCTCTGGCTCAAACTAATCAAGACTACCAACAATTCTCATGACTGCAGCTAGGGTCTTTTTGACAGTGGCACCTGACCTACCCAAAATACACAAGAGACGCATCAGTATTATCTTTTTCTTACCACTACAGCCCAACTCACCTTTCTTCATTTCCTTCTCCTTCTTGAAGACCTTTCCAGTCTCGGCCATGATGTAGGCATCCCCCTTCTCACAGAGGCTGAGCACTGATACTCCTCCTTTAGCTGCATCCACCACCAGACGAAGAGCCTCTGGGTGATAGGAGTGGGACATATAGCAAAAGATTAAGAGACTATATGAGGGGAAGAGGAACGCACTAGGAGGAAAGTGTTCAGAAGAATGGTCAGTGCAATTTTATATATCAAACGCACCATCTATTAAATTATTTCAGCTACTTTGTTTGATGTTATGATTTTGTGGCCAATGTACACAGTATCAGGCATTTTCAACGTATGGCCTCGAGATGTCACGTTACTCGGTCTATAAATGGAGAGACAGAGGAGACAAACGTAATGTCACTTGAACAAGTTAAGCTGTAACATATTGTGCCTGACCCAAAGCAGAAATATGGGCATGTCAGTCCAGCTAACGTTTACAAAGCAGCTTAGGGGCGTTAATTAGATTCCAGTCAACCTTGTGGACAACCTGAATACACGACTTCAGCCTCATGGCAAGCAAAGGAAACGTGAAGATGTGAAGGGGCTTTATATCGGTAGGTAATTTATCTTTCAGCTAGTTAATATTTGCTAACTTAGCTGAGGTAGCTCGACAGCAGGCTGGGAAATGAGCTAGCTCGTTAGCTACCATCCCACGTTTGTGTAGTAGCTAGACAGCTCCTCCAGTAACGCCTAGTGAATGACAATAACAGGGTAGCTAGTCGCGCTTGCTAGCTAGCCAGTTACTGTGGCAGGTCAATTTCCACTAAAGCTGTGTGACTGGCATGTAAAACCACATGGCTGCTGCTGTGTACTAGGATTAATGTTAGCTAGATACGGTTGCACGAGAGGCCGAAAAGAGCAGGTCACCCATAATCAACCCACTTGATTTATCCAAATTAACTTACGATTGGCGATGTCACCTCCCATTTTATACTTGGTGACAACCAGGTCCTCGGCAATTGTCTGTTCTTGCTCCTCGTCAGACATCTTCACAGCGGGTTTTTTACACGCTAGTCGACCGTATAAAGCGGCAAAACAACCACACTTTCCCAGCTCCTGCCCTCTGCTGCTCCTCCTACCTCACGATGACGTAAACTGCGTCACATCACTCCAACCCGCCAAAATGCGGAGATGAGGTCGGTCCAGTGTTGCCAGGTCAGCGGTTTTCCTGTGTTTTGTGTTTTGTGTTTTTCACAGAGCTATATTTTGTTTATGATAATATATCATTATACACAATCTGTAAAAATACTCAATATACATTGGCCTATGTATTTTTAATGTGTATTTGCCAGAGATTGGCATGTTTTTATGATATTCTACAAATGTATGGTGTTGCAATACATTTTACAATGGTAGTAATGCTGTGGGACTTTAAAATCAGGTTTGGCATCGGCTAATTTTGAGTTCTGGTATTGAGCTGTTTTTTTAAATTTTTTTATTGGCCATTCGGCTGGTCTTGTTACAAAGACCTGGCAACCCTGGTTCGGTCTGTATCTTCACAATAATTCAGAGTAACATATTAGGATAGACTGAAGTTATATGATAAATTAACCACTCAAGATTAAGTTCAATATCATCAATAAGAATAACCAGGAGAAAACAGTCTAAACAGAGAATGCCCCATGTGATGATGGTGGTGCAATTATGGTTTTAATTTACTCCATTTGACTATATGGACTGAGGCTAAATGAAAGCTTTAAAACAAAGGCTGTTGTAAAGCTTTCATTCAGCCTCAGTATGATTGCATGCTTCAAGTGTTGCTGATCATGGTAACTAAATTTTCTGATCATAGAATATTGTAGCACATTAGATGATCATTATAGGGTCTATACAATTCACAAATTATATAGGCCAGCTTTTGAGTTGCTGGGCAGTTAGAATAAAAAGTGACTACTTCAAAATATTATTATATATTCAAAACTTTTTTATTGTGTAGAAAATATATTTGACATATCATTATTAAAAGAGGTCTCAAAACATGGAAGTGCAAGCTCCAAAGAGAATGTAATTGTTCTGAAAACACATTTTGTTCATTTAAAAAAGTAAACACAAATATAAAGCTTGTAGTCTGGCCATTTCAATTACTGTTTCCATTATTTCTGGAAATACCCAAAAGCTTATGTCTAAATACATTACATAATGTAAACCTGTAACAGACAATAAAGTTGAGAGTCATACTTTTTTTACTTGTCATAGGCTACATTTTTAGGATGGCTTTTGATTGCATTCCCTTTTCCACAGTCCTTCATGAATGTCTTACAAAGGGAAGAAAATGGCAACCGATGCAATTCCATGTGTGGTAGAAAAGGTTCTTTATGTACGCACTGCGTTGGGCTTCAGGAACATCCTGCTGTGCCAGTAATCTGGATTGTCAAAAGATCTATCTCCACCAGCAGGTTCCCCAACTCCAACTCCAGCTTGCACTTTTACGTAGGGGTCAAACCCGGATCGCTGTGCCTCAATGCCCCCCACTGCCCCCTCCCCTTCCCCGTGCACATTCTGGTACACCGCTGCATCTCCAGCCCCCAGGGCAGCAAGGGAGTCCATCTCCTCGTACTCATACACCTCGTCCTCATCCCTTCCCTGTATCTGCAGCTCCTTCCTGTCACGAAGAGCTTGTCGCAGCTTTGGCTGTCTGTTTGTGTACTGATAGTTATTGTCCTCCATATACTCATCCTCATTCTCCTCCTCCTCCTCCTCCACCTCTCCTCCTACCCTTGTGTGCTCCTGAATCATTGATGCTGGAAGAAGAGGTTTATGTATTGGACTATTTTCCTCTTTTTCGATGCCCCTGATGTCCATGTATTCATATTCAACTTCCTGAGATCCCTGGTCTTCTGAATCTGAGTTGTTGTCTTCATTCCTAGTGTGACCTCCCCTGGCCTCTACAGATGGTGTGATGTCACCTGAGCATACTGGCGGCAGAGAGGAGGCTTGTTTCTTGTTCATCTTCAGCCAGTGGGTGTCTTTCTGATGGCCATTAGGCCTGGTTGAGAGAGATGTTGCACACATCTGTTTGTTCATATACTCATATTCTTCATTGTCTGGGTCATCCAAGGGTACTGATGAATGAGCCTTGCACATCCTGCCATGAGAGAGAGTGGCTCGAGACGTGGAAAGTACGGTGTCTAGAAAATAATTGAGAGTTGGATAGAGTGAGTAAGGTTTAGATTTTGATCCGATTGCAGACTGATTATTTACAGTTATCCAAGACCTCTTTTGCAAATAACTGTGACATGCTGGTCTATTAAGGAAGGTTGTGATCTCCAATGGAATGCCAGTATGCTCTATATGAGTTATTGGTTAGTAAGTAAAACAGTGGAAGTTTTAAGTCATTACATTAACTGGGGCTTGTGACAGAGCAGAATTAATTCAGGCTTCCAAGGCTCTTTCCTATTTGCCAGGAAAGATTCTGGTTAGGGACTGGTAAATTAACAATGTCATTCAAATATGTTTCTGGCTTTAAAGGGCTGTTAGAAAAATATCATGGTATCACCTCTTTCTGGGCTTTCCCCAGGGAGAACATATCCATTCATGTCTTCTTCATCATCCATATCTGGAGACGGAGTCTCTGGTGGCCCACCAGACATACTGTCCCTCTGGGACATGTAAGCACTGTCCTCACGATGACGTTTTCTTTTCAGGCTCCCTGTCAATGAAAGGTCCTCATTCATCTCCAGTTCCACAACTGTGCCGCGCCCCTCTGAGCTCTCAGACACAGTCCGAGCTGAGTTAAGTCGAGAGCGTGACTGCCACATAGCCTAGACAAAGGAAACACAAACAGCACTGTGTTAAATGACACCTGTTGTAATGTGCAATAACAAATGGATTGATATGCACATAGATTTTGTGAATATGCATTTTTGATGCCTTTAAATATCTTCGCTTAATCTGGTATTGATGGCACTGAATTATATAACATTAGTCATTCATGTGTAAACCAATTACATTTGAGTCCTTTTGATGTACTGAGATTAACTGTGCCTCCACCTTCCGCCCCTATCTAAAATCACACAATAGCCCCTACCTGTCCTGGGCTGTCAACACCTGGGGTCATAGGCAGGTATCCAGCCACGCTTGATGGCGTCAGGACCACCTTGACAAGAGGGAGATATAGACAGTTAGTAATAAGAATAGGCCTTTTGAGCACCACATAACAGACTATCATAAACTCATTATGTTCTCTAGGTCGGGCGCCCTACTCTGTGACTCTCCATCCTGGAGAGACGAGAGAGACTCCTAGACTGAGACAGGTAGAGGGGGGTTGGGGTCATGCCATCTCCTAGCCTCTCCTCCCCCTGGTCCTCCAGCTCATCATTTAGGTCATCCAGGTCTACACTCCGCTGGGCAAGTTCATCTGGGGCAGAGTCTTGTTGGCTTGTTGGCTCCTGGTGGACAAAAGTATGACAGCCACAAATGACCATTTGCCTGTACACTTATACACTTTTAAACAAAAGCACATGCAGTCATGCTTGAAAAGTTTGTGAACCCCTTATAGCCGAGTTCTGTAAGGAGGAGTGGGAGAAAATCCCTCAAGGAAGATGCTAGTGGCTATAGGAGATGTTCACTCAAAGTCATCACTGATAAAGGAGGTGCTAGACATAACTCATTGAAGGAGTTTACATATTTTTGCACACAAGGATATCTGAGTTTTTGTTAAATAAACAAAAGTATATCATACTTATTTGTGCATGTTCTTTATCTGGGATATCTTCATTAAGATTTGGGGTTTAGTATTTTATTAGGTTATTCTTCTATAATATATGAAATAATGAACCCCCCTGTAGAGTTCACAAACTTTCAAGCATGATTGTATGCATTGGCTAATGACCCCAGCAGGTTCTGTCTTACTTTGACCACAAGATAGCGGGGCGGATCTCTGGCCATTCTTGTAAATTCATTGGCCAGCTCCTTGAATGTTGGACGGACATTTTCGTCAATCATCCAACCTGGAAATGAAGGACAAGTGTCATAGTTTGCTACACACTCAGTGGACTTGTTGAAACCAATAAAAAAATAAGGCGTGTCTGAATCTAACCAATATGAAAAAGCATACTTATGTAGTTTTGGTGCTGCTATACTGTTTTTCAGAACAGATGTGAATGAGAGGAGAGCGGAGAGACACTCACACTTGACCATGACCATGTAAACGTCTATAGTGCAGATTTGAGGCTGGGACAAACGCTCGCCCTTTTCCAGCAGATCAGGAACTTCCTGTGGACGCATCATTGCATATGGCTCTGCCCCATAAGACATCATCTCCCATATTGTCACACCTAAATGAAATGAAATGAATATATATGGGAGTCTGGGGTGAAACAGCAATACAAGTCCACAAGCCTACTGTTTTTTATAGACACTCACTATTCATTTTAAATGGGACATTTTGGTGCTTAAGGTGGTTTAAAACTTCTCTTCAAAACTCACCGTAGCTCCAAACATCACTCTGATGTGTGTATCTGCGAAACAGGATGCTCTCCAAAGCCATCCATTTAATTGGTGTCTAAAATAAAGACATAAACAGCAAATGAAGTGTCTCTTGATTAAATTAGATATTGGCAGAATATGTGGTCAATGAATGCAAGCAGATAGAAATAAAAACAGGATAAGAGCAATGCCTCATATTGTACTACTTTAAACCAGAACTAAAGCATTATTGAAGTATTTTCCAAAGCCTCTGTTAATGAACTTTCATCCTTTGACTGAATGGCCATGTGTCTATTAGGATAAGCCATATCTTTATTGGTAGACCACGGACCTTGACCTCATTGTAAAAGTATTTCTTTTCATCAGGGTAAAGCAGGTCTGCAATGCCGTAGTCTGAGATCTGGGCCGTGTAATTTGTCTTCAGGAGAACATTTCTGGCAGCCAGGTTCCTGTGGACCATCCTGTGCTCCTCCAGGTAATACATACCCTGACAGGAAAGTAGAGGTATGCATTTAAGAGCTGTTACCTTCAGTAGCACAAACACCATACATATATGTAGGAATAATGTAAACACAAATAAATGTAACCTTGTGGTTTTTACCTTTGCAATTTGCACACACCAGTTGAGCAGCCTCTGAGGGCTGAGGCTGTTCCTGCAGTGCCTGATGTGATCCAGCAAGGAGCCCTGGATGCTGAGCTGGGTGACAAGTTGCAGGCTGGCACCCGGACAGAGACCCAAGATCCTGACCACATTAGCATGGTCCAAGCTTCCTATCATCAACATGTGCTGCAGCAAGTATGACCAAAATCATTAGGGTTTAACAAAAAAGAAAGATGACAAATAAGTGTTCAATAAGAATTCAGGTTTTGAATCGTGTTGTCTCACATCTGTAACCTCATGGAAGGTCTGCCGCCCAGTGCGATCATGAATAGTCTTTATGGCCACAGGAAGCTTCACTGTATCTCCTTCAGGAATCCAAATGCCCTGTGAGGTGGAGAAACAGAGAGAGGTATTCATCATTTTTGGATTCATGACAATCATGCTAGAGGGGCATTGTAAAGGCAACTGTTGATGATGTCACTACCTTATGGACAGATCCAAACACCCCGTTACCCAGCAGCTTGATCTTACGCAGCTCTGTGGGCTTCAGGATCCGAGTATGAACTTTGGCCCCTTTCTCATCGGGATCCAACGGCTCAAAACTCTATTGGCACACAGAGCACTTGTTAACACAAAGTCACTTTAAACATAACAGCATAATGAAACTCAAACTACAGACTCTGACTGACTTCTCCACTCTCCATGTATCTCCTCATAGCTCGTTTGCGACGGATGGCAAGACCTCGGCGGTACAGAACACTCAAGACGAAAATGGAGAATGCAAGAAATAGAACTGCAATCACTCCCAGTACGATGCCTGTGGTGAATTGGCTGCACACAGATAAAAACGAAGAAGAGATGTCAGTTTATCAGCACTTGATACTGTAACTAAATGTCAATATGAAATTCCCTTTTTACACTTTTCCTATATTATTTTTATTGAAAATATATAAGTGTGAGACACTTACCCTGACATGTACCGGGCAGACTCCAAACAGTCCCGAATTCCTGGGCCTAAACACCTGAACACAGAATATAGAAAGGAGGGAAATTCAAAACAGACGCTCACCGACACGCATCCACACACCCACAAACACCTCCTCATTCCTTACCCTTGGGTACAGTTGATGTGGCAAGGTTCACAGCGGCGTTGTTTGTTTGGGTATTTAAAGATGACTCCCTCCCCTCCCATCACACCCTCGGGACATGAGGACACACAGTGCGGGCCGTCCCTGAAACTGGCACACGCCACACACTCATCTGCTCTCTGGAGAGAAGGAGTTACAGTTTAGCAGTCAGATAAAAAGAGAAACAGACAGAATTGTGGCCAGAGGAACAGATGGATAATCTCTTGATCGTAGGCCCGAGGTCTGTGACGATACCTTTATAAAGTATGACTTATGCCAATGCCACTAGGTGGCAGCAATACACCAAGCGCTATTATGATCCTTGAGCTTGAAGAACCTGATTTGTTTGATAGTCAGGCGTCAGTTAGCCACTGGGTGGAGAGGAACATACCGAGCCATTGCAGGTTAGCTTTCCTTCCTGGACCTCACACTCAGAGTGGCAGGGCTTACACTCGCCTTTCAGCGTAGCAAACTCACGCCTCTTACTGCAAACAGAAATACAAAGAGAAAAGAAATTCACTTTCAAAATCTTCCCACAAACTGTAGATAACATTGAAATACAGTGGGCAGGTAAGGCACAGCAAACATAACCCACATAAGACATACAGGTTTATTATTGTTATTTTGTGAAGACTGACCCGGTTAGGAACATGCACTGTGGGATACAAGTTCCTCCTCTGCTGTAATCCTTACAGGACAGACACTGGTTTGGCCCGGGACCCCAACACCCATCAGTCGAGCACAGGGGGTCACAGACATAGCCCTCTGCAACTACACACACAATAACATAAAAATGACTATGGCGTCATCAACATTAACACTGACAGAGGAGCTGACGGATTCAACAGCCCCCAACCCATCTCACCACATTGACTCTGTGGCCGGTTCTCCTTGACATCAATGTGCTTCTGGCGTCGCTGTTTGCGGGGGCTGCTGCTAAAAATACGTGTCCAGTTGACGGTGTCATGGTAGCAGAGCATCTTGTTCCCTGTGATGTAGACGCCACCATCGTTGATTCTTCGCAGCGAGCGTAACCCCAGGGAGGTCAAAGAAGGAATCTTCATCACCAGCAGAGAGTAGCCCCTGGAATCGGAGACAGAGATGGACTTTAATTGAATATGAAAATGTTACTCTTGTGTAATTAATAAATAGTAGCCATTATTGTGTTCAAAATATCACCAGCCATCACCGTGTTTACTCAGATCCCAACATTTCATAGCTATAAATACCTTATCATAGAGAACAAGTAAATCACATGAACTCTATGACTCTATGGAAATCATATGGCTGTGTGCCACCCAACACCAACTCCACCACTAAATCACAACACTTATAATACGTTTTGTTAGAATATTAGCATGCATTTTGTAGAAGACAAGGAAATATGTCAGTTCTTCATATTGGGCCAAAACCAATGTGTGAAATGTCATCAGACAGGAGAGACAGGCAAGAGAACTGTACCTTTTAGAGCTCACTCCTCTAAATGGGGTAAACATGAGGGAGAAAGAAAGAGGTCATGTGACATGGGAAAGGGTATGAGAGAGGGATAAGGAGATACAACACACAAAAAGACAGTGAGATTCATGCAGGCGTTGGTCTAGTCTATAATGCAATTAAACAGAGATGGCAACATGAGTTTACTAGAGAACGAACAAATGTGTTAGGTAAAACAAAAACACCATGAATGTTCACCTATAAAGTGTTCTGCCTTGAATTGTTTGGAGGTTGGAGAAGACTGACAGGTCAGACATGTTTTCAGGCCACGACTGGATACTGAGTATATCTGCAACCAGAGACATCCTGTGTCAAAAGCAGTATCCAGACTACAAATACTCCATTCTGATGTAATATAAGAAGCCAAGTAACAGTAACAAATCAACACTCACACACACACACACACACACACACACACACACACACACACAAACCTGTAATCTCTTGCACAGTTCTGAAGATTTTCAGTTTCTCTGGATCAAGGGTTGGGATGTTGTTGTACGCATCACTTTGCACAGAGAAAAATGGGGAAAAGTAAGGACCAGTGACAAAAAGCATTCAAAGGCACAGAGGAGTAGAGAAAACATCTATAAACATGTTTTAAGAAAAAACTCTACTGTATTTTACAAAGACTCATGTTATTATAGTTTTGGACTTAATATAGTTTTCAATTCTCCCTTTAATTTCACTTTAGTTTTAGTTTGTTTCCAGTGTGGGTTTGGGAGATGTAGATGTACATTTTTAGCTTTAACTTAGTTTTTAGCTTCAGTTCAAGTTTTAGTATTTTCGGTAGCTGTGGTATTTTTACAGGTACAATGATCCAAACAGGTATTTTGTATATGTATGAACAGGTATTGCGTAAAAATGTGAATGTTCAGAAAAATAGCCCAAAATTCATCTTCTTTTTACACTGGACAAAATGACCCAAAAATTTCAACTATATTTCTTATTTTATTTTACTTAGTTTTACAAGTACAAGATAGTTTTGGATCTGTTTTAGTTTTTTCACAAAGTCTTTTTGTTTTTAGTTCAATTTAGTTTACAATCATAACCTTGGACCCGTGGACACAATGATAAGAAAGATTGTTATTCACCCTTGGATCCCAGTCACCAGGAAGTGCAGACTGCCCTGGATTTTAGTGCAGTTAATGAAGCTGTCAATGTTGCGGGCATCAACTGTCTGTTTCTTGGAATTTCCTGTGCCGAGGCAAGCTGGGAGGAGGAGAGAGAGGGAAGCATGTTCCATTTGGAAAGAGTGGGAGAGGGTTAGCTTATGTCTTAGGGCATAGGCTAATTCCCCTAAATTAATTGGCGTATCAATTACTGAATTCTTCCAACTACCTTTTGGACAGAGGCCTGCACAAGAATCACATCTTTTCACTCCCTTTTTCTCCACCTCCATCTTATCAGAGGGGCAACTGCTCACACATGAGCTGCCATCCACCAAAAGGTTTGCTGTTAAAGAAAGGAAACATAGCATGATTAGTTGGCTCTAACTGCATTAAATCATTTGTTACCATGAACGTGACATTAGGTTACAGATAGCAATTTACAGCGAGGTGCTCCAAAATCGAATCAGATCATCTACTCTGTGGTGACGTTACTATCATGTATTGTTCTTGAGTTATTGTGTTCACAAGAATGTGTCTACATACAGACAGACAGACAGACAGACAAATGGCACCATGACGACATACTAAATCTGTATATCTTCTAGCGACCAAGTGCTAATCAAATTAAGATACATGAAATGCTTCAACATATAAATACAATGTTGTCCGATCATAACAATTGCATTAATAAATAGGCAAAACAGCATTTCTATGTAAAATGTCACACTGTGTGAGTTTGTGGGGAAAGCTGCTTGTGTGTGGACTCACAGGGGCACTGGCCCACACAGATAGAGCCGTACTGGTACTTGGCATTAGGGTTGGGCTCCAGTTTGAATGTTTGCTTGTTGTAGATCAGGGGCTGAGGACACTGAGGAACACAAGAGCCTGAGTCGTTGAAGTTCCGGCAAGCCTGCACAAAGTCATAAACAGTACAGTAAACAACACAGCTCAGACCCATGGACTTGTTTAGTCTGTTTGTGTGTTCATGCCCATGATTTAAGCTGCAAACTCACAAAGCAGTCTGTATCCAGGGGTCCATTGCAGCCCCCTGCACACTCTATGTGACAACACTCGTTTGGACTTCGACCAAAGCAACGGCCATTACACTGAGGGGCGCACACAGTCTTGGTCACTAAGAGAGAAGGAGAGAGTCAAGACTAAGTTGACTGATTGATCTATGACTATGAGTTGATTCATGAAGAAGAGAGATGCTGATAGGACTCACAGATCTGGCATGTGTCTTTCCCCGGTGCCCAACATGGAACGTCCCCGCACGCTTGGTCACAAGGCTCTGAGATGTAAGTTTAACAAAATCTATCTCAATCAGTGGATGCATTTTCACATTTGTTTATTAAAATATAAAAACAGACCAAAGCAAAAGGTCTTCGCAGTAATACGACGTATAATATCGGTATCAATTACTTTGCTATGGTTACATATTACTGCGAAGCCTCTGAACATCCTTTCCACTCACTTTGAGGCCCATTGTCATTGATGATAACCTCGACCGTCCCATCCTTCACTATGTCCAACCAATTCACCTGAGGGGCGTAGCTCAAGAACTTATTCTGGATGATCTGGACTCCTCCCTCTAGTATCTCTGTAGATGACACACATACATGTTAAAGATGAAGACAATTACCAAAACAAGCCCAGGCATGCCGATGACTCACCGTACCAAATCTGGCATTTGGTGTTTACTACAGTATATACAAATACAGTATAATGTGCTGCAGCTCATTTTACACTGGCAGTTGAGCACAGAGCACATGAGACATTCCAGGGACTTCCCATCACTACGCCCGTATGGAGTCATAGGAGTGCCATAAAAAAGGATAAATCTGTAAAAGAATAAGAAAATAAATGTGGAAATATAAAGAGGAATAAATAAAAGAATAAATGAGTAAATTAAAAAAAAATTGAAATATAAAGAGAAATAAATGAATAAATAAATGTGGAAATATAAAGACAAATAACAAAATATAAAAGAATGTAATTTATTTAGTGTTATCCCTATATTTTTCCTTATTCTTTTCCCTATTGCTTTTGCTTTTATATAAATAAATAAATTACATTCTTTTATATTTTGTTATTTGTCTTTATATTTCCTCATTTATTTATTCATTTATTTATTCCTCTTTATATTTCCACATTTATTTTCTTATTCTTTTACAGATTTATCCTTTTTTATGGCACTCCTATGACTCCATACACCTGCACACGACACACACAACAAAGCCTTCTGACGGCAGGCACTCTGAAGGTGTGGTTGCACTACGTGGGTGTGACAGCTCCAACAGTGACATCCAACCTGTCCGTCATGTTCTCCTGTCCAGCCTCACACACACACACACACACACACACACACACACTCACACTCACACTCAACACACTAAAACTGAAGACATTTGTTACTAAAATGACAGTTCACTGATATTATGTGGCTGCACTAAAAACTACAGTGCTGTAAGCCACTTCAGTAAAACATTCTGCATTGCATCATTTTGCACCTCTGTCAAATGTGACTGTGTGTGTGTGTGTGTGTGTGTGTGTACCTGTAAGATGTGTGAGTCCCAGCTCCTGCAGTCCATGCGGCCCGTCCCTCTGATAGTTGACAAGCACAGCCAAGGCAAAGCGGCTCTCATACAACGTGTTTCCTCTGATGACTCGCAGGTGATCCAGTGGTAGACGGTTAAACTCGTTGATGGCGATCAGGATATACCCCGTCACCTCCCTGATAGACTGTAGTGGTTCAAAAGGAGAAATAACAAGAGAGGGAAAATGAGGAAATATAAAATGCAGGTACTGTAATTACAATTTGTTATAAGTGTAACCTGACCGACTCTGCTCTTTGTAAGTCACAGCCTGACAACAGAAGTGTGTTTGGGTTGTGTTGTTAGTCACCGTGACTGTACTACAGTGTGTAACGGAGAGTAAGGTCTTGCAGGGGAACGTTAGGGAGCTCATTGTGCACATGAGACAGTGACATCATCCATTGCAGACTGTGATCAAAAGCTTGTTTTGGTTCTCTATGTGCTACAAGGAAGTCTGTGGCCTCAAATGTGTGGTTGTTTCTGGCAGTTGATTCTGTATACGCAAATCCATATCCTTGTCTAGACTGGCTGCCAACTCTTCCCAGCAACACATACAATACTGTGGAGACAATAACTACCAGAATCCAATCCAATCTGTTACAGTGACGCCTCTGTGTGATCAAACCCTCACCTGCAGGAATGAGAAGTCTCTCCAGTGCTCCATCATGGTGATCTCAAGGTTGCCCATTATAATCTCACATCCAGTGTACATGTCCTTCATTAGCTTGTACTGCATCTCTGAATTTCCTGTCACGCTCAGAACGTTCTGGGTGCCGGAGCACACGGCCGCTAGTAAAGTGGAAATTGAAGAAGTTCTCATTAACGAGTGGTCAGTGTCAATATATTTGATTAGATACATGGCTTTAACAGACGTTATCTCACTCTTTATTTCTTCTTTATTCACTATTAGATCGTATTATAGGTCAGCAAGTAGGTATAGCAAGACAAACATTAAACAGCAAAACATCCAATGTGCATGCAATAGTGTCATAATACAAATATAACTACTGAGAGTATAATACATTATTCAGTAAGGAACAGCAAAAGCCCATTTCATGCCAGTTTCTAGAAGCCAATTTATTCTGTTCAGAAATATCAATGAAAGTACTGTAACAGTGTGAAACAAGCTAAGGATTGTATACAGGGACTGTCTTTCTCTGAGACAAACATACAAGGCCTTGTTTATAGACTGTAGGAGTTCAGTCATTCAGCGTCACTGCAACCGGGCGACTGCTTTGCTATTCAAATCTCAGAGAGTGAGAGAGAAAATGGAAAGAAGGAAGTAAAAGTAAGAGGGGATTTAACATGACATGGTAAATTGAATGTCGTCTAGGAATCAGTAGGTTTGCATAAACACAAAAAAGTGCACACACCCGTGCACACACATACATGTTGGTACATATATACTTAAGACTTCACACTCATTCCCTATCACCATATTTTACCCCTTAAGATCAGCACCAACTGCCTAACCTTAACTCTAACTCCAACTCATTGTTAGGAATGGCAAAAATGTCCCCACAAGATATATATTCTTCTGATTCTGTTACACTTGTGACATACACACACATACACGCAAGCACGCACACACACTCACACACGCACACATGCACACACGCACACACACACACACACACAGGATCAACAAGTGCATAAAAAGGGTCAGATTCATTAACCTCAGTACTGTAAAGACATCAGGTGAGTAAAAGGACTGTGACATGCAACAACGAGCATGCTGCACCACCATAAAGCCTAGATAACAGTCACTTTATTGTGTTTGTGAGAAAGTCAGGCTTTAAGCAGCTGGCTCTGGACCAATCTATATGAATAGACATGGACATGACCCCTTTCTAGCTGTGCCTGCTGAAACAAGGGACATTCCTCAGCATTAGAGAGCCCGGTTTGCTCCGTGTCAGGGTGTTGTTGTTATTGTAATGCCATTTGATTTCAATCAAATGGCATACACTGAATGATGTCAATGTACAAGTTGCTCAATGGTGAACCTTTTTATCAACCCCACCTTAGTTAAGTCCTGGGAGTGCTATCAGTGGATGGCGTTAGCTGTTGACTCTGGTTTGAATTGCCTATTGGGAAATACTCTTGAACACCTATAAATGTCCACTCAAGAAAGTTAATGGTGCCATATACAGAATGCATGCAAGCATGATCCACACTACAGAATGCATGCAGAGGCACAAATACTTGAAAACAATAAAATAAAAAACTAAAACAAAACATGCAGCGTCTCAAAGACCGGTAGACATGTAAGAGAACAGTATGCTATCCATGAAGACAATGCACATGCTGCAGCTGGGGAAGATGAAAATCTCAACAGGCTGAGTGGGTTTTTGCTGTCAAAGAGGTACTTTCAGTGTTGGCAGATGGATGATGGAGAAAAAAGGAATGGGGTGGAGGGTTTAGAGTGAACACAGACACACACACACACACATGCACACACACACACACACACACGCACACACACACACACAATGGCCCTATTTTGAAAGAGCGCAAAACAAGTGTCTGTTGTAGTACATCAAGATGTGTGGCCAAGTCTCTCTCTTTACTTTCTTTATTTGTATTCTCTCTTTACATGCAGTGCAGTATGTCTGTTCTCCTTCCCAATCCATCACTAACTCCATGCCCCTCTCTATACTGAAGCTTATTTTTTATCACATATATATAAACTCACAGCTAAATAGTGTCATTGTCCTCTGTATTGAAGTGTAACCTAACACACGAAGAAAACATTACACAGTGCAAGTGAACAAGGATCAGGTTTAGCTGTCATTTTCTTTCAGCTGTTACCAGGGTTTCAATACTCGAAAAGAAGAGAGGGAAAAAGGAAAGAATGGAGGGAGGAGGGGATAAACAAACTCAATAAAGCAGTTGAGACGATGACTGAGGTAAACAGAAACTTGGCGCAGGATGGCAAGAGATTACGGCATACCTCTCTCTAATAAGTGAGCATGTACACACAGACAAACACAAAGACAGACACCTGAGCACCTGTACTATTTCCTTTTCATTGTACATTCATTGGTTCATGGCCGGTGTTTATGTACATATGAACTGAAGGTTTTTTCCTTGTTCCCTATGTGCAGAACTGTTTCCTTAAACTCTAGTAAATTTACTGGAACACAGAACACAGAAACACAGAAAGGTCTAGGGGTTGCTTAATATCATGCTACATGCTTTGGCAACAGGACTGACAACATATTTGCTGGTTAGCACATCAGTTAATTGGAACAGAAGTCATATTTGTCAGGCTATGAACACAAAGGCAATTAGGACAAGGTGCCAACTGTTTTTCTTTGAAAGGAACGAAAACAAATTTTACAATACAAATTGAGAGCACATGCCCCCTCAGGTATTTGATATATCTTAACATCTGTCATATATGAAGGTATTTTTGTTGCTTTTCCTCCTTCCTTTCCTGATATTTAGTCGTAATTATTCTATTTGTGGAATAGAAAATACCTCGGTAATCCAACCCGCTCCTTCTTCCAAAACATTTTTGGTCCCTTCCAAATGTTTTTGGTCCCTTGCAAAGGAGTTGGCACCACCAGAGATAGCTGTATTTGAAAATGCAATCATTGCCAACCTGGCTATACCTATGTTATTTATTTGCATTGTGGACATGACCGTGTGTATTTGTTCCCCTCCAGGAATTTTGGATACTTTATCCACCTAAAAATGTGTTAAGAGAATTCAAAATTTGCTTCCAAACTCAATCTCATATTTAATTGCAGAAGGGAATTATAGAAAGTAGGATATTTATCCCACAGTGATGTTTATATGGAAAAACAACCAATTGGCTTTTGAGTCTTGCAGAGGAAGACAGACTACCCAGAATGCCCCTCACCACACCCCAAAGGTCTATTACCACTTAATTAGTCTTCGATGACATGTCAGTTCTCCTTATATATTACTACTAATATGTTCATGCCAGAATTTGGTCCACAGGTCCCATTTTCTGCATCAACAAAACAACACCAACCTGTTTGACCACTACCTGGTTTCTTCTAGTTAAACTTCTACTTAGTGACTAAAGCAAATAAAATCTGGAGTGATGAGCAATAAGTCCTTTCCACATCAAGCACTTTTGTTGCTTGTTCTGAACAATACAATTCTGAAGATTTTTTAGCATTTACAATGCCTGTATTGGGCCAACACACGTGTCATTGAACAAATCGGTGTTGTATTCACAAAGTGTGCACAGTGCATACTTGTGGGTTAATCGATACTGTTCTGCTTTAAAATAAATGATTCATCTCTAATGCAACGTAAAACACGTGAGTTGACATTGTTTAGAATATACATTGTCATGGGGTTAAAAAACATATAGTGCCTGAGTTGCACTCGAACAACAATATAATCTTAACAGTAAAATATTCCTTCTTGTGTGATACGTGTCTATTTTTATGCATTTATTTATGA